>VMKM01005033.1:0-10124 GCA_008360985.2 Macquaria ambigua
ACACACACACACACACACACACACACACACAGTCCTCTGACACACACACACACACACACACACACACAGTCCTCTGACACACACACACACACACACACACACACACACACACACACACAGCTCAAGGCTCCAGTACTTGAATGAGCAGAAAGAAAGGGAGTCGTGACAGAGAGATGGAACCACTGTTCCCGCCCCGAGGACCTCAGAGGAGAACAGATCATCCAGATGATTCACAGCTGACTCACTGTTTACTACTGACCACAACACACACACCTGTTCACCTCATTACACTCAATACCACCAGCAGGGTCAGTTACATTCATTATTAGCATTGAAGCGGTTTCAGTCCATGCAGATCATTTGGGTTGATGTTTGTTTGTCTCTCTGATAAATTTGTGCAGCTGAAAACATTCAAAACATCAGCAGCAGTTTCTCTTTATAGAAACAGTCACTCAGAGGGTGGATACCCGACCCGACCCGGGTTCGTCAGCTGGGCTAGCCTACTTGACATGGTGCTTCCTGTTCAGTGCTGGGGTTTCTTATTTACGTGACAACGCATGAACGCAACACACAGGTGGTAAATATTCATGGAGGACGTCAAACTAAATTTGTCATCGGGGAAGTTTAAAACTACCGAAAACCATGAAGGAGGCATTTTGATTCGCTTCAGCTTACATTGACAGAAATATGCAGCCCGAGCAGCACTCTGGTCACTAAGTTTGTTTCCCTCCACAGGTTTTTAATGCACATTTTCAATTTGCGCATAAAAAACTTGAGCGGAAACACCTGAAATCTGAACAGAAAGCCCAAATATCTGTAAAAACAGGTGTAACAGCTGTTTGTGGATAAAAACAGACGATGAATAAATGCTGGCGTCCATGAAGCCTGTGAGTCAAAGTGAAGGGCTGAAAACATTAGATGTGTGGAGCGATGAGGAGGCTGTAACCTTCCTCACATGAACACAGAAAGCTCGTATGTCCATCATGTTCTCCACATGGTTTTCTCTTTGAACGACGTCGTCTCGTTGTGTCCTCTTCTTCTTCTGTGGTGGTTTAATGGCAGCGGCTGGAGGATTAGCTCCACCTGCTGGTTATCTCCAGTTATTGTGGATAATCAGCAGAAACTTGTGGAACTACTGGTAACGTTTTATGTTACAGGTCCAGCTCTGTAGCTGTAAACCACTGTGTGAGTGAGGTTATCAGGATTATAAGAGAGCGTGAGACTGAACTTACTGGAAGGAGCTGCAGATGGAGGGAGGGAGGAGGCAGGAGGACCCCAGCCCTTCATGTTATAAGCCGACACTCGAACGTAGTAGAGCCGACCCTGAAATGAAGACACAGTGCAGTTCAACATCTGGAGGACAGACTGAAACCAGCAGAGTGGAGGCTGTTACAGCAGCAGGTTAATGAACATGGTTTTGGGTGTCCACATACTTTTGGCCACATAGTGTACACTGTATTTCTTGCTCTGTGTCCTGTTGTCATTGTGTTAAAACTGTTTTAACCCTTTTCAGACACGGAAAACATTACTGGCTTCATCCAGCTGTTAAAGTGACGGCTTTCAGTTCAGACTGGAGTCGTGTTTGTGTGGCTCTGGTTGTTTTGTGTCTTTTTGTCATTGTTTTGAGTCTTTGAGCGGCCGTTTTGTGTCTCTCTGAAGGGGTTATGCGTATGTCTTTGCTGTCGTTTTGTAAATCAGTGCTGTTCACTCCAGCACTTGAGATGTGGATTCTGAGTCGGACTGAGGTCTATTTCTTGGCTCGGCTCTGTATCCGCCCACAGTGTGTCTGGTCCTTTGCGTTCAGGCAGCCGGTTCTCTTGTGGACGTTTCAGGGCTGCTGTGGAGCATCTGAACGCCGGCTGCTGCTCTAAATGGCAAACAGCAGATGCAGCACAGGCTTTGTATTTATGTGGCAGACAGACGGCATAATGAACCACAGCTTCCACTTCACACTAAATGCCACCGATGCCACTCAACAAACATGACAGCAAAGACATTATACCAAAACATGGCTGAATCCAACGTGTCAGTGAAAGCAGCATCTGCCTCACAGGGTTTCATCCTGTAAATCCTTAAACCTCACTAATGACCACGCTGAAACTGGAGCTATCTCTCTGCTTTGAGGGAAACGTACAGTAAACGGCTTCCTGCTCCTCTAAACGCTGCTGCAGAGAGCACACAGAGATCTGATAGAGAGGAGGAGGAGGAGAGAGATGCTGCTGTTACCGTGGTGAGGCCGCTGATGATGCACTTGAGGGTCTGCAGATTATCCAACACCATCTCTCCAGCGAGTAGTGAGAAATCCTTCAGGCAGCTCCACTCCACTGCACACGCACACGCACACACACACGCACACACACACACACACACACACACACACACACACACGCACACACACACAGGTTAAGTACCCACAAGGTGTCAACAGTAAAAGGTCGGGTTCTCTTTTCATTACAAATCAATAGTTCCTCCTGAGATGAGGAAATCACCATTAACCTTCTCCCTCCTCGGCTCATGGCCTCCAGCTGCCTCTAATTGTCTCTTCCTGTCTCTCTTTCTCTCTGTTAATGTGTGAAAACCAAACCTGTAGACGAAGCAAAGCCTCTGATGCATTCTTCTTTTTGGGCATTTTGCTTTTATTTGACAGGACAGGAGAGAGAGGGATGACTATGTGTGTGTGTGTGTGTGTGTGTGTGTGTGTGTGTGTGTGTGTGTGTGTGTGTGTGTGTGTGTGTGTGTGTGTGTGTGTGTGTGTGTGTGTGTGTGTGTGTGTGTGTGTGTATGGATGTGTGTGGTGGATGTGGATGGTGGTGGTGGTGGATGGGTGGATGTGTGGTTGTGTGTGTGTGTGTGTGTGTGTGTGTGTGTGTGTGTGGATGTGTGTGTGTGTGTGTGTGTGTGTGTGTACCTCTGTATTTGGTCACCACGGTGGAGTTGAGACACTGCGGCTCCTGGAAGGTGACGGTCAGTGTGGTGCTACTGCTCACGCTCAGACGAACCATGGACGGGGCCTCCGGGGCAACTGAGCAGGGGCACGGAGGAAATACAAAACCTCAAGTTCAAGCTAAAGATGATTAGTCATAACAAATGAAGAAACACAGCTGAAATGAATGTCATTTGATTGACTGATTGATGGTTTTTAGGTTTTCTGTTGCTGCAATTTAAACTTCTTCTGCAGGTGGCGCTCTTTCCTTCATGGTCTCTGCTCACGTACTTTACAGTTTTTATCTTTTGTCTATTCCAAATAAGAGTCTGTAATGTGTCTGAGCATGTCGAACACATTACTTCCTGGGTGGTCAGCGAGCGGGAGGCTGGCATGCTGAGGGTCTCAGCTGGTTTGGCTCATTCGGGGATGCAGCAGCAGTTCTCAGGTTTATTACCTGAAATGACTTTGGCTTCAGATAAGAAACCTTCGAGTGCCGTTTTGCCTGAAGGAGAAAATCACTGCTGAGAGGAAACTGGCGTCACAGAGAGGAACAATACGAGGGGCCTTTATCTTGGCATAGCGAAATGAAAAGGCTGAATCGTTGCTTGATTTCCCAGACCTCCTCCTCCTCCTCTTCCTCTCTGACAGAAGTCTTCTGCTGGCTTTGAGAGCTCCGGTCACCCATGGACGGATGAGACAACGGGCCCCTGAACACAGACACGTAAAAGGCCCCCCTCCCCTCCTACATAGGAGTAAGACCCCGAGACTGAAAGAGACTCTTTGTAGTCGCGCATCTTTATGTAAATGTTAACAGTCACTTCAAACAGAGGCTCTGGCCCTGGGGCCCCTGGACCTGAACCCAAGGGCCCCTTCAGTGCTCTCACCTCCTGTGACTAAACTGCAACTAAAACCTGATTTAATATTCTTGACTTTCCCTGTTGTATATGTCGCTTTTTGGTTTCTCTTGTGTGATTAAAGACACATCCAGTGTACACTATCTTTCTGGGTAAAAGGCTGATATAATTAAATATTTGGTTCCTTCTAAATTACAGAATTTAAAATATGTTGAGACCACTTTAGGAATATCCTGCTGAGCTGGAGATGATAGACTGGCTGAACACAGAGCTCTTTTTAATGAAACTGTTTTAATGAAATCTAACACACTGAAGCAGCAGGTTTTCTAAAGTTTAAATAAGTGACAATGTGATAAAGTACCAGGCAGCAGGATGCACACAGCTTCAGGTTAGTAATGTGAGAAACTCTGTGTAACAGGAGTCATCTCATGTTTCCTTCGTCACAAAGAATCTGAATCATCTCTCACTTCATTAGAGGAAATGCAGTTTATTAGATATGAAATGACTGAATGAGTTTTCTGACATCAAACTGACGTCCAAATAAATCAAATCAGTTTTGTCTGCAGGACACTGAATCTAAAGCTCAACAAGGCTGTACTGAAATAATAACATAGAATAAAATATTACTGTTTTATTTCATGTAACCTCATGTCTGCTGTGTCAGGTGGACAGTGCTTCATCTACTGCGGCTTGAATAGGAACTCATTTCTAAGTTGCTTTGGACAAAATCATCGGCCGAATGAATGAATGTAAATGTAACATCCAGGAGGCCACATATTAATGAATGTTTAGAGGTCACCTGTAGCTGAACTGACCCTGTATCTCTGCTTCTGTTTCAGGGTCTGTGGTGACTCACGTGCGTGCTGGAAGCCCGTCCTCATGCGCTTGTACAGCTTGCTCCTCCACTCCCAGGCTCTCAGCTGTTTGTCCTTGTGGCAGGCCTCCAACGAGAGGCCGTCTCTCTGCGCCTGAGCCGCCAGGTCAGCCGCCCGCCGCTCAGCCTCCACCACCAGAGAGCTCAGGTGGGCCTCCCGACTCTCCACACTCACAACTACAACACAACACAGAGAGAGAGAGCGCTGCAGTCCAGATCTGGCCTGCTCAACATGCACATTAACAATACTGTCATGTTTTCAACCACGTCTCAAAAGCTGTCAAGATCAGACAAACTACATCGCTGTGGAGTGACGGCTCTGTTTAAGACGTCATTTTCACACATGATGAGAAAACAAACTGTTGTGTGTCTGTGAGGGTTTAAAGGATGTAAACACAAGAGCAAGAAGTGCTACTGAAAACACCAAGATGGCAAAATTCAGTTCAACAAATGCAGCTGCGACGAGGACCACGTGTATCCTCCGGTCAGGGATTAGCTCTCAGACTCTGAGCTGTTCCTCGTGGGCTGGATGGAGAGTTGTGTCTCCTGTTAATGGAAAAAGGAGCCTGTGGAGGGGTTGAGGCTGCAGGTTCAGCTCCGTCAAGGCCAGCAGAGGCCGAGGCCCAGCCGCCTTTCATAGCAGACTGAAGGAGACACTGCAGCTTCCACGTGAGAGCTGGGAAAAGAACAAACCAATGAGGCCAGAAAGACAGAAACTGTCTCTGAGCATGCAACCATAAAAGGACACTGACCGTCCAGCTGTAGGCAGTAAGGATGAAGAAGAAGGTAAAAAACCAAACCATGAGGAGAGAAAACACCATACGACTGCAGCCAACAACATTCAATTCTCTTTCCCTTAAGTACGTACACTTCCATCCAGCGTAAATAATGCAAAATTTAAAAATAAAATGAAATATTGCAAAAAATGTTGTGACTTTTTGCTGATAGAGGTTGTTGTACCTTCCTCTACTTCTGGCTGACTGCATCCTGCTGTTACAGGCCGGGCTGCAAGCAACAACTATCTTCACCATTAATCGCTTCATTGTTTGGTGTATAAACTGTCAGAAAATGCCCATCAGCACGGTGCAAAACCCAAAGATAAAGTCTCACGTCAGAGAAGCCGGAACCAGAAAATATTTGGCATTTATTAATCAATTATAAAAATAGTTGCAGATACATTTTCTGTCGGTCAACTAATCGATTAATCGACCTGAGTTACAGGCCTCGACCGTAACATAACTCTCATATATCAGGGTTCGTACAGCTTTTTAAGAGTAAAATTCAAGCACTTTCAAGGCATCTAAACCAAACATTTCCAGACTCTCGAAGCCTTTATCATCACATCTAAACTGTTACTATAAATAAAGTTTACAGACTTCCTTTACACTCAAAGCAACCAATATGTACTGTCACTTTATTTCACCAGCTGTTATTAACTTTGATCGGATGTATTGATCAGGATTATTCAATGCTTCCTAATTTCCAGAGTGAGGGATCAACAGAGGACTTATCCAGCTGTGAATGACAAGTGAACGCAAGAAAATAACTTTCCTTTATCATGTTGAAAATCAGGTATGTTCGAATTCAAGCGTATTCCTAACCTTGAAAACATAACTGTTCAAATTCAGCATTTTCCAAACTTTCAAGACTTTGTACGAACCCTGATATATAATGTGCATCATGTTGTTTCCTGTGTGTGTGTGTGTTTGTGTTGTGTTGAGTGAAACTCTCAGTCTGCTGCTCGTCCAGGTCTTAGTCAGGACCGTGACAGCAGCATAAACACACACACACACACACACACACACACCCTCCGTCAGGCTCTCTGTCTGTACCTGTCGATGAACAGTTGGTCTCATTAGCGGCTCTGATTAGCTGCTGGATGGAAACAATGAGCAGTGTAATCTGAGCTGCATTTAATCACTGGAATTCTCTGCAGAGACGCGTGTTGAATGAGTTCATTGTTAGTGATTGTGATAAGATGGTGATTGGTGTATTGTTCAGAGACGCTGCTGGCTCCTTCTAAAGACCAGTTACACGTCTTTAAAGAAACATCCAGAGACACCTGTTTACTTTAACTCACAGAAAACTGAGGGACAGAGTAACAGACATGACAGAGTCCAGACTCAGATTACAAAGAGGTTTTAGGATTTATCCTGATTTTACTGATGTGTGTACGTCTGGTTAACATGCAGGATTCACTGATACAATCTAAACCTGCTCCATCTGCAGGTGTGTTCATGCTCCAAATTAAACCTGGAAGAAATAATGTTTCTGTCCACTTGATTTCAGCAGAAACAAGCTGTGAACGTTCACACATCATCACCTTTTCAGTTGATGTGTTGACCTTGTGATCAAACAGCTGCTTATTCACACATCCAGCAGTTACAGAGCAACACGATCCTTCATGCAGAGTGGAGTCCAGTCCTCCCTCTCTGTCAGCTCTGTGTTTGAGGGAAATCTCTGTCTCTTTAGCTGCTAAATGCTCCACTATGTTCCTCAGCTCGTCTCTAACTGTGTCTGTCTGCTGTTTGCTGCTGCGCAGGTAGTGCACAGGTGAGTTTTACAGCTTCTTCTCTGAAGACGACGCTCTGAGAGGCTGAGAGGGAACCACAACAGTAAAGCTGCTAAAAGCTCTGTAGAGCTTCACGAGCGACTCCTCTCACAAACAGGCACTGATCCATTCGTTATATAAAAGTATTGATCACAGCCACTTTAATATCATTAGTTACATCACTACTTCGCAAGATGACCTGCAATATTTCAAAAGATCCAAGAAATATAAAACATTTGATAAAAAAGCTTCATATTTGATCTCTTTGGAAACTAAAATGTGAAATAAAGCTCTGTCTGAGCAAAGTAATCAATAACAGAAGCAAACAGAGGTCTGGTGTTCCTGGCTCTGTCCACCTGGTGGTTGCCGTTGGAAACGGCGGCAGCCATATTATAACCCTGGAGGTGTCGTTTCCTGCTGGGCTCGGCCTGTCGGAGCGCGCTAGCTGCTAACGGCTGCTAATTGAAAAGGCTGTAAATGACGGGACCCGGCACTCCTCAGGGGCCCCAGGGGCCTCGTACATTAACACACAGGCAACGTAGGTGAGCTCAGGGAGACACATTAACACACACACACACACAGGCAGGGTGAATCAGCTGAGACTATGAGTGGATGAAACATGCAGATGAATGAGATGATAACGTGGTTTCAGATCATCTTGGTTCATAACCAGCAGGTCGGCTGTGTGCTGCTGCAGGTAGTCTGAGTAAATTATAAGAAGTACATGTTGTTTCCATACATAAAGGTCTCCGCTGGAGTAATAACACTGTTATATTTAATATATAATCAGATCCCTGCATTCATGACTTGTTATCATGATGACAAAGACCTTGTGCATTTTGTACAACATTTTTATATGTACTTTTGTATAAATACTTTTGGTATTGATACACAGCTATTTAACCAGACATGCAGCAGGAGTTTATTTTATATTATATATTAACAAACTCAGTCCAACAAATAATCTAGTTCTAAAACATCAGAAAATCAGATAAAATGAAACAGATTTTTGCCTTCTAGTCTTTGTCGTCTGTGTCTCCGTGTGTTGTATTTAATGTTGTTTATATCATCATTTAAATCTTATTTGTTAAGTAAATGTCTGTTAACGTCACAGAGAACATTAACTCCTACTACTACTAACTACTACATCACAGTTACTTTACAGGTAAGAGTATTTTATATACAACATGTGAGTAGTTAAAGTAGTTAAAATCAGTTGTACCTTAATGCATCAGTAAATAATCCATTGTATGTACATGTTAATGTAACACTGTCGGGGGCCAATCTGCGTAATAAGCACAGCACATTTTGCTGCTAATAAATCTGTACTTTTACTGATACTACATACTGTAGTATTACTACCTTTCCTTCAGTGAAGTATCTCAGTACTTGTTCCAGCAACATTATTTATATTTTTCTGGCCTGAACAGACGCCCACAGTTACTGTTGACTTTTACTTAAGGAAAAATATGAGGGCAGGACTTTCAGTTGTAATGGAGATTTTTACCTTGTAACCACACACACACACACACACACACACACACACACACACACACTCTCTCTCTCTCTCACAGTGTGCTGTCAGGCCTGGGCTGACTGATTTACTTGGCACTTGAGGAATGACATAAACAGAGAGCAGCAGGCCCCAGGAGGGAAAACAGCGGCAATGTTTACTCTGTGTTTGTTTACAAGGATGGGATTGTACCGCCGCCCAGAGTCCAGGCCGCTGTTTGGAGAGCCCTCGCCGCCGTGGCCCCCCGGCACAATAAATCACTTAGCTGTAATTGCCCCGGCGTTACATGCATCATTGGAACAGTTAAACCATTAAACGACAAACCTTGTTAAAGCTGTTCAGTGGGGAGTCACGCAGGAGGCCCGGTTCGCTGTAAAGTGGCCACTGTTCCCCCCCCCCCTCACACACACACACACACACACACAGCCAGACAGTGGGGGTTAATGGGGGGTTCAGTAGTAAGGTAAGAACCACCTGTCTTTGGAGGGTTTATGGAGGACAACCAGGGGACTGATGGAGGGAAAATCTGTGTGTGTGTGTGTGTGTGAGGGGGCAGGGTGTGTGTGTGTGTGTGTGTGTGTGGGGTGTGTGTGTGTGTGTGTGAGGGGGCAGGGTGTGTGTGTGTGTGTGTGTGTGTGTGAAAGGTAATATTAATAATATGTAATATGTAAAGGAAACAGGTAATAATAATAATAATAATAATAATATATGAGAGTAATGTATGTGTGTGTGAGAACAGAGGTAATGTGTATGTGTGTGTAAGTGTAATGTGTGTGTATATATGTAATATGTGTGTGTGTGGAAACAGAAGGTAATAATATGTGTATGTGTGTGTGTGTGTGTGGGCAGGGTGTGTGTGTGTGTGGGGGTGTGTGTGGGCAGGGTGTGTGTGTGTGTGGGGGTGTGTTGGGGTTGGGGGGGTGTAGAGGAGACCCAGACTGGGCTGCAGACACAAACACAGGCCCTGTCTGATCCACAGCATCACTCACGCTACTCTGCTCTGTACAGAGAGAGCACACACACACACACACACACACACACATATATGTATGTACTGTATGTGTGTGTGTGTGTGTGTGTGGGGTTGTAAGCTAACGTCTGCTTCAGTGTCCAGATTGTTGACAGGTTGTGAGCAGTTTCAGTGTGTTTCCTTTTTAAAGAGTGACTTCAAACTAAAAGCACTTGTTTGAGTCAGTCATGTTGTAACTGTGTGTACAGTCACTTTATCTATATCCTCCTCACTGTGTGTGTGTGTGTGTGTGTGTGTGTGCGCACAGCCGGCCGCGAGCTGAATACACTTTCAATAAAGGCTGAAGACAGCAGGTTGCCTTTGAGGTTTCTACTGAGCGTCAGACCAAAGGTGTGAAGATGAGTCAGTACATTAACAAGGAACCTGGATTCACTAA
>VMKM01005034.1:0-10112 GCA_008360985.2 Macquaria ambigua
GAAAACACAACAACATTACACAACACAACACCATTACACAAAACAACATTACACAACAACATTACACAAAACACAACAACATTTCGGAAAACACAACAACATTACACAACACAACACCATTACACAAAACAACATTACACAACAACATTACACAAAACACAACAACATTTCGGAAAACACAACAACATTACACAACACAACACCATTACACAAAACAACATTACACAACAACATTACACAAAACACAACAACATTTCGGAAAACACAACAACATTACACAACACAACACCATTACACAAAACAACATTACACAACAACATTACACAAAACACAACAACATTTCGGAAAACACAACAACATTACACAACACAACACCATTACACAAAACAACATTACACAACAACATTACACAAAACACAACAACATTTCGGAAAACACAACAACATTACACAACACAACACCATTACACAAAACAACATTACACAACAACATTACACAAAACACAACAACATTTCGGAAAACACAACAACATTACACAACACAACACCATTACACAAAACAACATTACACAACAACATTACACAAAACACAACAACATTTCGGAAAACACAACAACATTACACAACACAACACCATTACACAAAACAACATTACACAACAACATTACACAAAACACAACAACATTTCGGACAACACAACGAATTTACACAAAACACAACATTTCGGAAAACACAACATTACACAAAACAACATTACACAAAACACAACAACATTACACAAAACAACAACATTACACAAAACACAACAACATTACACAAAACACAACAACATTACACAAAACACAACAACATTACACAAAACAACAACATTACACAAAACACAACAACATTACACAAAACAACATTACACAAAACACAACAACATTTCGGACAACACAACGACATTACACAAAACACAACATTTCGAAAAACACAACAACATTACACAAAACACAACTTTTCGGAAAACACAACAACATTACACAAAACACAACATTTCACAAAACACGACATTTCAGATTACGGAAAGGGTAGGACAACACTTCTTATTTGTGATTGGACAGAAATCAAGTCAATCAATAGGCCTATTTCACAATATAGCAAGCGCAAACCGGGAGTCGGGAAAACTCTTTTCCGGTCTGAGCGCCAGCTTAACTCGCAGTTGAAACAATGGCAGAGTTTATTGTTCTAACTCTAAACAAACAGCTGTATTCATAGTTTCACAGCTTTCCAACCGACTAACATTTAAAAGGAGATGGATTTTGTCCATAAGAAGAGATGAGGGACAAGCAGGATTTGCCGTGAGGAGAGGCAGGATTTACCTGCTCGTCCCTCGTCTCTGTGTGTGCCTTGCACCTCAAGGAGGCCAGACACAAACAGCCAAAAGAAGTGGTTGTAATGTGGACGAAACGGCGGCTGATGAAACTGAGTGCGTTGATGCAGCAGTGCTGGTGCAGGATCTTGACAACGACTGTCGTCCTACTCCAGGTGTAGCATGTGGCTAATGAACTGGATAAATACAGTAGTCACGAGTGTCGATGACAACTGAAATATTAACACTGTAGATCATTTGTTATCTAAGATAATGTTACACAAACTTGACAACCTTTGCAATATAAAGCAGCGTCTAGCATATGCTAGCAGTTATGCTAGTTAGTAGCCAAGCTACCTGTTAGTAAAGTGAATGTTCTAACGTTACTTTTCCACTATTTAATAATGGCATGTAACGTGTTTAACTACTGAAATGGAACCAACATTTAGGAAAATCTGATATGTGAGTGGCATTTTTTTGCTTGTTGACCTGAATAAAGGATGTATTTACAGTGATGTTCTCATTTGTTTTAATTTAAATGAATAGATAATCATTCATGTAATTTACAAATTAAGTATGAGCTGACTATGTAGCCTAAGATGTATGTTGAACTAATATCTCTAAAAACGTATATTACTAACTAACAAAGCTTTTCACTCATCAGTATGCAGTGGTTGAAAGTAAATAAGTATATTTACTTTAATTAAGTACAATTTGGGGGTATTTAAATAACTGCTTAAGACTCAAAGGGTAAACTTATCCAATATTTCACAAAAAGAGAAACGTGAGAAAAGTGCAAAAGAAAAAATTATTTTTTTCTTCTTTTCTACCCCATAAATAATTAGTTACATTTATCTTTTGACCCTACGGAAGCCGAGAACGGCCGTGCTTGCAATTATTTTTTTAATGCCGTTATCTCAAGATAACGGGATAATTATTCCGTGTTATCTCGAGATCACAGGATAATTATTCCGTGATCTCGAGATAACGGGCTTTGTTATCTCGAGATCACGAGTTAATTACACACCTGATTTCAGCCTTCAAGATCACTGTCATGACTCTCCGGAAAGATTCATAACTGAACAGTAAGTCAAGGCATAAATGTGTAGTTTTGTTTGCTGCAGTTGGAGCAGACAATCTCGTTTTATAGTAGCCTATTTATGACACCAAAATATTTCAGCAAGTTAACTTATGCTGACATAAGGGCTAGCGATTAGCCCTGAACCAGCGGTCTTGTCCTTTCAACAGCTCAGCCTCCTCAGGCTGCCGTTCACTCTCAGGGCAGCCTTTTTTGTCTTTCAAGAAACACCGTGCCACCATTCTGTTTAAATTCATAAGAGTGGATGCCACCCCCCCTTGATTAACTTGCGCCCCCCACCCACATCCTCTAGTAGCACAGAGAGTGCAGGGGCAGAGGGGTTAGTTGAATATGTAAGTCTAGTCTGCCTGACTCATTGATCCTTTATCTGACTGAGTTTTGTGCAAGTTAGAATCTGTGACCACGGCTCTGAAATATCAATAGCCTAACTTTGCTGTGTATTGATAAACCCATGGTGCTGTCTGTGGTGCTGAAGTAGCAGACGAATTTGTAGTTGTGCCTTTTTCTCTCAGTCCCGCCCTTCTGTCAGTTTCGTCTTGGATCTCTAGTATTCTCTAAACTATATACTATAAACACTCAATTCTATACTATATTGCATGCAAGCAAGAGGTCACGTTAGAGTGAGAGGACCACAGAGACACACTGCCTGTAATATTCCTATAATAGTTCTATGATCATTCAGTAGCGTCTGTGCTGCTGAAAATACAGCCCCAGACCAAGCCACCTCTGTAACTAAATGTTTTAGGGGAGACATGACTACAGATATGGTTTTTACTAGGCCTATATGTTTGGTGTAACCTGGGAGTGGAGCAGGTAATGTGACTGAGGAAATTAACCTGCACTGTCCACACTGTGCTCAGCTGCTACAGTTACATAATTTGAGGTAAAGTTTATAATGTCAAAACTACAGTGTGTTTTGAAAAATAAGCACTAGTGGGGGCAGGGGGTGCTCCAATTGGGCCACCCCCCCTGTTAAAAATAAACAAATCACAGAGTGGGCAGTGAATGGTTAAGATTATGTTTATTTATTTAATATCCTGAAGTTTCAAATTATTGTTCATGTGAAATGAATGACTCATTCAGGCATTCTCACTTCTGTTGTCAAGTAGACATATCCATACATGGATATTACTTGAAAATAAAGAATACATAGTGTTAGAGATCCCAAAAAATATGACCTGATATGAGCCTGGTAGTCCAAATAGTAGAAAGGTCAGTCAGGAACTTAGTAATTAAATTAGGCTACAGGTTTCCCAAAATATTTATTTATATAACCTAATATAATAATAACCCCATTGCTTTTACCTCTGAAAATGGGCTACTGTGGCAATTAATGAATCAGAAAACTGGATCAGAACTAGACTACCCTTTTTTGGTACACCAGCAGTCAAGAGCTGAACAACTTTGTTACAGCTGCCACCAAGTATGATATATACACTAACTATTGGTTGTTGAATCCTGCCAGATCAACATGGACCAGTTTCTCTCAGCCTTGAGGGAAAGGGGAGTTCCGGAGGAGAAAATAACAAAAATGTCAGAGGACAAGGTAAAGTACACCTACATAATCCATACATAAGTCAATATCCAAAGGCATAGCTTGCTATTGCCAACAAAAAGTAACAATTGAACAACAGGTAGCTATTATGGTCCAATTTGGTATTTAAGTCTGTAGAATCATGAATATGATCCATTTGTACATTAATAGTGGCATCATATTTACCTACATAAGATGGCCAAGAAGTGATTGGTTGGAATTAATAACTACATTGCACACACAAGACATGAAGCTAACAGCTTTTAGCTTAATGGTAATAAGTGAAGGTAGGACACATCCTTGCTGTTAAACAAAACAAAAAAAAAGAAAAAAGAAAACAGACCCATTTAAGAGGTGTTATGATCTTAGTTGATTTCAAGCTAGTTGAACTGGTGGACCAACTGGTGTCCAGCTTACACCAGCTAATGATAGTAATTCTGGGGTTTGATGATGACCATCGTAAGGCAGGAAATGTGTTACCTTTGGGATGGTTTTGTGTAGCTGACAAGCTAAACGCAGCTGGCTGCAAGCTAGATCCAGCTCACCAACCAGGTTAACCTGCTTAAACCAGCTAAGACCATCAACTCTCTTAAAGGACTATGCTGGCGTATTCTTGACATTTCACCATTATTTTATACGGTTCCTATTTTTAGCTTAATTCCATATCCAATTAATGCTGTCATGTAGAAAGGGTGTAGAAAAGTGAACCATTGATATTTAACATTACCTTTGTAAAACTGTCAGATTATATTTTTGTAACAAAGCCCGTTATCTCGTGATAACGGGATAATTATCCAGTGCCAGGCCTGCTGTTTGCGTGTGTTTGCAGTGTACTAAAATGAGCTGTCTGGAAAAGTAATGCAACCAAATGGTTGCGCAAACTTCTTCCAGCAGCACAAAAGCATGAATATGCTCTTATCTCAGGTGGAATTTTTGTAGTTTCAAAGGTGATATGAAGACAGTGATGAAACTTTAATATATTTCACAACATATTTAAATAAAATGAATCATTTTATATTTAAAAAATGATATCTGTTGTGTCAGTTTAATGATCACATGCTATGTAGTGAGTGTGTAGTAAGCATCACATTAAATTGGCATCTATAAATTAAGGAAGCCTTGAATTTATGAATGTGTTACAGTCCTTTTTATGTGTTTTAGTTATTCACCTGTATAGCTACTGTTTCTATGGACACAGACAACAGCTTTTGAGCACAGGTAGGAAAGGAGAACCATCTGACTGTTTAACAGGAACAATGTACCATTTAACATTAAATATTTACACATATTTACCTTGAGCTGTTCCTCACTTTATTAGTGATCTATAGCATCTGACCCTAATTACAACTTTTCCTGCAATAAATACATAGTAAACACAGGTACAAACACATAGTTGACAAGAAACGTTTTTTATTTAAGCATACTTTGAAGATCATCTAACTCTTAACAGGTAAGTGCTGAACTAGAAAGTAATTTAGCATTAGCATAGTAATTAGCATAGTAGGCTACACACCTTGATAATCAAAAATGAATTGCTTGTCTAACTTTGACCTTTTCACATAGCCTTAAAATTTGTCAACAAGACGGACAACATCTGCAATTCAGATTTTTGGCAGAGAAAAGAGACCGGGAGAAAACGCACTGTTCAGAGTCCGTAGTAGCAGTGACTATAGATAGTAGCAGATAGTAGCATAGCTAGCGCCCTGACCGGAAGTCGCGTTTCGTTGACTTGAGTTCTGTCCAATCACAACTTAGAAGCATTGTCCTACCCTTTCCGTAATCTGAAATGTCGTGTTTTCTGAAATGTCGTTGTGTTTTGTGTAATGTTGTTGTGTTTTGTGAAATGTTGTGTTTTCCGAAATGTTGTTTTCTGAAATGTTGTTGTTTTGTGTAATGTTGTTGTGTTTTCCGAAATGTCATTGTGTTTACGGAGATGTAAATGATTGCTTCTACTTCAGGAATCGAATCCTAGCCCTCTTTGACTCAGAGAACTTAAAGAAATGTGGGTTTGATCCTGTTATAAAGCCACTTGTTGATGATCTAAAGATTTTAGAGACTGAAGGATTGCAGGTGCCCTTTTCAGCCTCGCCATTGAAAGGTTCAGTTTTTCATGAGCTTTAATTATGGATATACACAGAGAAAAACAGGCTAAAAGTGAGCTAAAACGGGATGACAATAGCAAAGATCTTGGCCTTAATGCTATTCAGTCATGGTGCTTCTTATGCAATACCCCAGTGATGTTTGGAGATTAAGGCTGCATTCAGACAGAATCAGGCGCTGTGGCGAAAACACCAGTTCTCCCATTCATTTGAATGTGGGTAGTGTGTTTAGGCTGTGTCTGTGTGGGCCGCAGGGGGTGCCAAAAACGCGGCAGCCCTGCGGCAAAAAGTATCAGACCGGCAGAGGCCCAGGTGAAGAAGAACTTTGTTCACCATGTAGCATAGTAGCATTCTGCTGTTTACGGAGCAACTGTGAAGATGGAAGAGAGACTGACCGATCGCCGCCGGGATGACTGTACATCAGCTGTTCGCTTGGCTTGTATCACTCTTCAAGCTGGGATTGCTGGTTAGTATGTGACACTCCCACACCGCCACACAACCCTGCGCTAATCGCAACAACACATGATTCTGTCTGAATGCAGCCTTAGTTTGCAGGAATGATAGCTGTTGGAACTTGCTGCTACTCTTAATTCAAATCGTAAACATTGTGTTTTCACCTATTGTAATCTATGGTATGACTTGCTATTTGAAACATCTGCTTTTTGATCATCACAAGCTTTTTAAATCTCTCTTTCCAGACCAAAATTTGATTCCAAAGCACTACCTAATGATCCATTACCCAAGCTGTGTTAGGAACATTGGGCCACTCATACACATGTGGTGCATGAGTTTTGAAGGGAAGCACAACTTCTTCAAAAAGTCTGTAAAGAACTCTAAAAACATCACAAAAACACTGGTAAAGAAACATCAGAATCAGTTGGCTTCTCACTTTGAGAATTTTTATTTGAAAAGATTACAATTTGGCCCCATTTGAAGTCTTGGTCAGCAGTTTAGAGGGCAGTGAGGCGCTGAATTAAACTTTTGATGTGTCTTGTAATGTTTCCACAACTTCCTGGGTCAAAAGCTATGGCATGGAGTATCAGGTTGGGATGTATGTATGTTCTGGTGTTGAAAATGTGATGCCTTTGTCCAACAGGATTGTCGGTATAATTGTTAGAGATTACAACACTTATCTTCTAACTTGTAAAGTGAGCAAAACAAAGCAAAATGTTCTTCCATCCAGCCATCTGCCCCTGCCTTACTGTTACACTCTGACCTCTGCTATCAGTGGCCCCATTCTAAAAGAAAAACAAAGTGTTCTGTGGGCGGGGCTTAATGAGGGCATTTCCTGTCAGGTGACTCAGCATTCAAATATCACAGCGGAATGTGATGATGCAATAAAGGCAAAAGATTGTGATGTCATCACATAATACCATGATGTCATCAAGCATGTAATTGGAAGTGTAGAATCTTCACAGTAACAGGGTTACAGCACACAGGTCAGACCTAAACAACCAAACACTCTCATTAAAAAAATACAATCATTTCTTTGACAGGATAAAGATGGAGGCAAAGTACATGGACATTGGTGATTTCACTGCAGCTACATTTTCAGCCCTGAGTAAAAGTGAACTGATACGTATGGTTAAATATCTCCAAGCAGACCTGGAGAAGATGTGTGGCATATTAGAGGAAAATGTCTCACTGAAATATCAAATTACTAAGCACAAATTAAATGAAAGAAACTATGACTCATTACAGAGGGAGGTGGTTGAATTAAGAAATCAGCTACAGATAACGAAGAAAATGTCTACATACTGGAAGGAAAAGAAAGACCATACCATTCAACTAGAGAAGCAACTGAACCAAGTGACCAAAGAAAGAGACATCCTGAGTAAGCAGTTGCCGAACTACAAACAGGAATGCTCTGTGCTGAGAAAGAAGAACAGGAAGCAGGAAGTAGAAGTGAGGAAGAAGGAGAAAAGGCTACTTGAGAAAATTCATGTCCTTGAGCTGGAGGTGAAAAAACTTCATAAGGAGAAAAACAATCTGGAAAGCAATCTATTAATTAGAAAAAACTACAGCGGAGAACTTGCCCAAAAAGAAAAAGACATTCTCAAAGAAAAGAGAAGGTGTTCTGACCTTGAAAAACAACTGGAACAGGCACTCAAAGAGTTAGACACCAACCTTCCACCAAAGATATGTGTCACTGTGTCCTTGGACACATGCAAACCCTCTGACGTATGCAGCATGTACAATAATAATCTGGAGCTACAAGACAAGCTGGTCACCAAGACCCAACAACTGACCACCAAGCGCAGACAACTGGAGATGAAGGATCAAATAATACATGAAAAGGAGGTGCACTGTGAGGAGCTGAAGCACAGCATGTCAAAGCTGCTTCCTCCAGAGAGATTAGAGTTGATCCCAAAGTGCCAGTGGGTAATCAGAGAGTACAGTAAAAGGACTAAGGCATTAATGGGACAGATGAACATGTTTCAAATAAAAGCTGAAGAGTACAAGAGTCAGAATGAGAAATTGGTTGACAAGGTAGCGGCCATCAAAAAGTTGTACCTGAACGAGAAAATGCAGACCACAGATTTGAGGGAGGCCTTGAAGAAGAGTGGAGCCAGGCAGGCGCCTGAAGACAAATCAGGTGCCACCCCGGTCTCACCCAGCTCCAATGTGTTGCACAAGCAGTCAGGAGAAAAACAGGTCCACTCCAAAAGCAAACCCTCAAATCAAGCCCCGGCCGCCTTCCAAAGCCTGGCGTTAAATCAGTTCACACCCAGACACCCACCGTCACCAAAAAGATCACGTTTAAGTCTGGAGAGAAATCAGACCTACCTTCCACAACCAAAAAGGTCTTTTATAAGTCTCAAGGCAAATCAAGTTATACCATTCTTCCACCCATCTCCAGCAAACATCTCCAGGTGCAGTCCACAGCACGTCAGACGAAAACCTTCCTGACTGAAACAGATAGCTACCAACACTAAATTTCTTGGTGGGGAGGATTTTCCGTTATGTACCAAAATGACCTCAATAAGAAACTGCAAAACAACAATCTATGGGCAGCCTTGAAAATCAACACAATCAGACCGTTTCGCCCTGGAAGGGGGCCCCTCTTGTGTGATCCTTCCCAAGGTTTCTTCCATTTCCACCATTATTGGTTGTTTTGGGAGTTTTTCCTTGCCCACTTGAGGGTCGGTGTCCTAAACATCATAAGAAACGAGGTAATTCAGGTAAGACAAAAACTGTTCAACTGATAATAATGAAACTCATAAGCATTACAGCAAAGAAAACTGAAATAAAATCAATAAAAATGTCTGGGAAAAAAATAAAAATAAAAGTAATGAAATTTACATTTTCGTATTCTGTGTCCCTGCATTTTTAAATGGTGTTTCAATTGTGCTTAGCCCGAGAGGCTGCAATGGGGGGATAGTCCCTCACTTGCAATGTCATGTGACCCAAGTGTGGGTTAACAACAGGATAGGATACCAAAAAATGTAACAATAATTGATAAACCTCAAAGAGGCACCACAATTATATAGAGTTAACACATTAATTGGTACAAAAAGTGGAGTGATTACACTCACTTCAGGCTATCAGAAATAATCAATGTTTACATTAAATAATTAGGTTAGGCAACACTTTTTGTTAATGCAATAAGGAGCTTTTTTTGTGGAAGATCTCATTACCCTTACCTACATTAGAGTATAACTTAGCTTATATTTTCAAAGAGATATTTCTTTTCACTAAGCTAAGCAGCTAAAAACTGATTTTGTATTTTTTTCAAGAATCGCATTCACTTGCAAAAGATTATAATTTTTGGAAGTCACAATGGGGCAATCGCATTTGGCTGTCCCATGGATCAGAGCATTCTGCAGGGGTATCTTGTTTTAAAAATAATTTTGGAGGAGACATTTTACATTCCGCTTGTGACGCTAATGGTCACTTTCTTTGTTTGGTCATTAAGGTTAATAACTTAATTTTGATTGTGGTCAATATATATGGCTTCAATTCTAAATTGGAAAATGACCAGTTACTCCACAATTTGGAAGATAAACTTGTGAGTTGGTTATTTAAATTT
>VMKM01005035.1:0-10105 GCA_008360985.2 Macquaria ambigua
AGAGGAGGAACAGAGAGGAGAAACAGGAACAGAGAGGAGGAACAGAGAGGAGAAACAGGAACAGAGAGGAGGAACAGAGAGGAGGAAACAGGAACAGAGAGGAGGAACAGAGAGGAGAAACAGGAACAGAGAGGAGGAACAGAGAGGAGAAACAGGAACAGAGAGGAGGAACAGAGAGGAGGAAACAGGAACAGAGAGGAGGAACAGAGAGGAGAAACAGGAACAGAGAGGAGGAACAGAGAGGAGAAACAGGAACAGAGAGGAGGAACAGAGAGGAGGAAACAGGAACAGAGAGGAGGAACAGAGAGGAGAAACAGGAACAGAGAGGAGGAACAGAGAGGAGAAACAGGAACAGAGAGGAGGAACAGAGAGGAGGAAACAGGAACAGAGAGGAGGAACAGAGAGGAGAAACAGGAACAGAGAGGAGGAACAGAGAGGAGAAACAGGAACAGAGAGGAGGAACAGAGAGGAGGAAACAGGAACAGAGAGGAGGAACAGAGAGGAGAAACAGGAACAGAGAGGAGGAACAGAGAGGAGAAACAGGAACAGAGAGGAGGAACAGAGAGGAGGAAACAGGAACAGAGAGGAGGAACAGAGAGGAGGAAACAGAAAGGAGGAACAGAGAGGAGACAAAGAAAGGAGACACAGAGAGGAGGAACCTCCTGACCTCCTGTTCTTTTAATGTGAAAAACAGAACAGGAAGTGTGACATTACAATGAAACCTCTCTGTCTGCAGCTCCACAGCGCCATCTGCTGTCTGTCAGGTGTGTCTTCACCTTTCACCTCCGGTGATGACGCTATGCTGCCCCCTGCTGGTTCTTATGTGGACAGACAGGCAGGCAGGCAGACAGATAGACAGACAGATACGATGGAAGTGGATCCCTGCAGACTCACCTGGTCCTGGTCCAGTGCTGCGCTGTGAACATGAGTCAGTCTGGGCTGCAAACTTAAAATCTGACCTCATATTAGAAATCTGAAACAGAGGGATAATGAGGCTCTAGGTTTTGTTACTACAGTTCCCATGATGCTTTGGGGGATGTAAACAGGAAGTATAATGTTGCCATGGAGACAGTGAGTTAGCTGTCTGTCTGCAGTGTAACATGGATGTTCAGACAACTATCAGACAACATCACTGATCACTGTGATACTGAAGAAAAGCTCTTTGTTCTGGACATCAGAGATAATGAGAAGTCTCACTGAAGGATTCAATATGAGCTTCATGTCTGAGAGTTCAGACCTGACTGAGTGAGGAGGAGGAGGAGGAGGAGGAGCAGGAGGAGGGAGGTAAGTGCTTTCTCCTCCATGAGCTACAGTAACTAACTTTCTGCTGTTGTTACAACACCTGCATGCACCTGTCCTTTACACCTCACACGTCTCACCTCTCTTTCAGTTTCTACAGTATCTGCTCAGTATTTGTCAGCTTACGTGTTTTTAAATGCACTGCAGTTAAAATAAATCCCATAATGTCTCTTAATTAAAATGACAGAAACAGTCAGGCTTCAGTACTTTGGCTACTTGAGTACATTTTACTGCATGTTTACTTTTACTAAAGTAAATTCAGGACTTTTACTTCTACAGCAGTTTTTTAAACTGGTGTTTTATGTTCTTTAAAGCTGCAGTCGTGACTGTTTGTCCAGCAGGGGACAGAAACACTGCAGACTCCTATCAGGAACCACAATCTGTCTCTGTAACACACACAACCACACACACACAGAGGGATGTATGACCATGAATCACCAGTGTCTCTGTATCACAGGGATTCCTGTTTTACTGGAAGAGTGTGTTTGGGTGTGTGTGTGTGTGTGTGTGTGTGTGTGTGTGTGTGTGTGTGTGTGTGTGTGTGTGTGTGTTTGTGTGTGTGTGTTCCACAGTGGAACAGGAAGTACAGTCCATGACATGTAGACTACTGTCTGCTAACAATCCCACAATGCAATGCTCTGCATGTTATAGACTGTGTGTGACTCTGCAGCCATCAGTGGTGATGATGATGATGAAGTGTGTGTTACAGAGGATGATTGTGATTTCAGACGGCGCTCATGTTGACTAGCTTGTTGACTGTTCTTCTCTGCCTGTGTTGGTGCTTTGCTGTGTGTCTTGGCGTGTTAGCGCCCCCTGCAGGTCAGTGAAATGATGAGGAAACACTGGTCACATGACAACAAACTCTTAAACTCTGCAGGATGCCTTTAATCTGTTTTCATACTGAGTGATTCAAGTTATTGTGGTTAATGACGTAGTGTCCATCAGGAGTCCTGGGAGGCATCGCAGTCAGGCCCTGTGGGGTTCTGGGCGGCTGCCACCTCCCTCCTCACATCTGTCTAACATGGTTAACAGCGAGCAGCCAGCGGACTGTTACTGACTGTTTCACATCAGTAACGAAGCTAAAGGAGCAGCTGACCGAGACAAGAAGTCAGAATCAGGAGAATATTAGAGCATGAAGCAGCAGCTTTTGTAGAAGAGGTCAGTGTTGGAAGCTTAGTGGTGGAGACGCTGAAGTCATGTGACCGTGGTGTAGCTGGTTTATAGCCTAACGTTAGCAGTTTACTTCTGGAGATTGCATTGACGCTTCAGAAATCATCAAAGTGGTGTTCATGTGTGAAGATTATCTTGATGAACAAAACATGTAGGTATCATAAATTTTAGTTTTCTGCAATAATCCAAATCCAATGGAAACATCCCATTGGCTGTTTGTGGAGGGAACCAGGACGATGCTAACTTCCTGGTTGGACTACAGAAACACCTCATCCTGCAGATGAAGGAAAAAAGACACTGAAATCAGTGATTGCTGCTTTGTTTCTTTCTTTATTGCTAAATTCTAATGTTAAACTAACAGCTGCAGTTATTACAGAGAGAGGAACACCTGTACAGATAATACGTGCTACTGACTCATGTTGATGCTTCAGTGTTTGTGTGTCGGGGAACGCCCCAAAAATAAAGAGAATTCATAAAACCTTCTCAGAAGGGTTGTTCTCTGTAAACAGCGGACAGGCGTGTTGAAGGCGGGTTTGAATCATCATCTTAATCTGCTCTTTGGTTTCCATGGCAACACATAATAATAAACCAATAATGCATCAATAATCCAGTTTGAGTGAGTTGAGTGTTTGTGGGAGGAACAGAAGCAGCTGATTTAAAAATAAAGTTTGCATGTGAGTCAGTGTGTGTGTGTGTGTGTGTGTGTGTGTGTGTGTGTGTGAGTGTGTGTGAGTGAGTGTGTGTGTATGTGTGTGTGGTCTGGATGTGGGACAGGGCGAGGCTCGGGACTTAAAACCCTCTCATATTTCACACAGCGTCAGTGTGAGTCTGCAGCTCTCAGGTGAATTCAGGTACGTCTGCACTTCTTTACTTCTTTACTTCAGCTCTCTCTCTCTGTGTGTTCAGCTGCAGTTCAGACTTTATAACTTTATAATGACACAAAACTCTGTTCCGGTTCCTCCTCGGAGTCAGACGATGAAATCAAACCAGGAAAAGAAACAGGAAGTCAATCTGAATCTGAAACCTTAAAACTCTGAGCGTCTCCTGAACAGCAGCAGCGTTGTTGTGTTCAGCTTGTGTTGCTGTAACGTTCAGACAGACGAGTGAGGAGTCAGTGAAATCAGTGATGTTGGTGCTTCAGGACTGTGTCACTTTAAATGATTTCATTCAAGCTTTATTTACACAGAGAGAGAACAGCAGCAGCACACAGGCTGCTCTCTGATCATGTGATGTGTGTGTGTGTTTGGTGTGAGAAAGTCAAATCCACCCACACACACACACACACACACACACACACACACACACACACACAGCAAGGTGTACAGTACCTGTAGGGTGGTGTTGCAGGATGTAGTTTGGTAGTTTGTGTTGCTGTTTCTGTTATTTTGTCCACCCCACTGATGTAAACAGGTTCAGCTGAAGGAGGATCAATAACACGACTGCTGAGTCATAATAATCCACTCATATTAATATCAGTGATGGAAAGTACATTTACTCAAGTACTTTATATTTTATTTAATAACTTTGTTACTTTGCAGATTCAAATCATTAAAACAAAATATAATCAATAAATAAAATATATTATCACAGATTAATCTACCAGCAGGATATACAGTAATGAACACATGAATGATCAATAATTATAATCCAGTAATATCATATATATTATTCTGCATGATGAGTACTTTTACTTTTAGTACTTTAAGTATATTTTGATGCTAATACTTTTGTACTTTTGCTTCAGTAAAATGTGACTTTTACTTCTAGACTGTAGTATTAGTACTTTTCCTGCAGTAAATATCTGAGTACTTCTTCCTCCTCTGGATGTAGTTCTACTACATATTCAGGTATTCTTTAAAACACAGGGGCTCCTGATGAACATGTACTAACAGTATTAGTGAATTATTACAATACTTTGATCATTTAAAGGTAATAGGCAGAAACATAAGAGCAGCCTTTAGAGCTGAGAGGAAGGTGAGCAGAGGATGAGGAAGATGATAAAGCTGTTTTCTTTCTTCCTCGTGTCAGGACTCGCCCACCGCACCCTCACTTCTTCTTTTGCTGCTCTCAACTGTTTCTGTCTGTTTCAGATCTCAGAGCAGCAGGATGGACGTAAGTCTGTTTCATTTCTCACCTGAATATTCAGTTTGGATGTTGATCTTCATCACTGACTGTACTCTTATTTATATATTTACATGTTTGTTGCTGTTTTAGTTTTTGTGTCATTTCAAACTGAAGCTTCTAATTTAACAAAAAAAGATTTAGATTTCATTTTTGATGTAATTTTAACACGAGATCATGAAGCTTTCAGACTGTTAATAACTCAGTTATAAGTTCAGGTGTTTGGATGAAACCTGACCTCTGAGTAATGTGGGCGGAGTTATTGCAAGTATGTAACATCGTGCAGGTATCTAAAGACGTTCAGGTGAAAGTAACTGAAGCTCTGCGTTGTCTCCAGGAGGATTTACTGATTCACAGATACAATACAGACACTGTGGCTGAGGATTTGCAGAGTGTATGTGTGTGTGTGTGTGTGTGTATGTGTGTGTGTGTGCGTGTGTGTGTGTGTTGGGGGGGGGGGAGATCAAGAATGTCAACAAGTTGGCATTCATCTCTAAAACCAACACCTTCATACAGAACATTCCTGATGAGTCACTAACACACCCTCAGTCTGCACACACGCCCTGAACTCTGTCAACCCCGCACACACACACACACACACACACACACACACACACACACACAGTGAACCACACTGTGGACTGTGCTGCCTTCAGGGACAACTTGGACACTGAGGGACAGAGTTACTGCAGCTTTTGCGTCTGTTTTTCAGGCACAGATTTGATTAAACCTGCTGTATTCATAAGTCAGACTCACCAGACTGTGCTGCAGTCTGTGTGATTTTAGTGAGTGTGTGCAGGGTGTGTCTGTCTGCTTATTGTATATGTATTTAAGACAGGACTGCATTACTGACAGGTGACACATTACCTGAGGTTGAGTCTGTATTCTGCTGGTTTTACTGGTCAGACAGTTTGAGACGGTCAAATTTTCTAGAAAGTTTTCTGCCTCTGAAAAGCAGCGGACACATAAAGCACATCAAATTTGCACAAGACACAAAGATAGTGGTGAAAAGAAGTGTGACTTTATTCTACAGAAATCTGAATGGAAGCAAAGTGAATACACCACAAACATCCAGAGAGCTTCACTGCACCAGATCTCTAACATAAATCAACTAAGAACCAGACTGAGAGGCTGCAGCATGCTAGCAGTTCTGTGCTGAGACACAGCAGGGCTTTGAGCTAATGCTAACATCAGCATGCTAACATGCTCACAGTGACAATGCTAACATGATGTTTAGCAGGTATAATGTTTACATCATGCTAACATTGACGCTATTTATAAATTGTTTAATCACAAGGATGCAGCTGCTCTGTTCTGTCTTTATATAAGACATTTACTTAAGTATTGTAGTGAAATAGCTGTTTTAACACCATCTCAACCTCCACCTGCTGGTGTTAATCTGAATCACTGGAGTCAAAGTCTGCTGCAGTTCCTTCAACAGCCACTAGATAGTGCTGTGTGTAAATATTATCACCAGAAGAAGCTCAGTGAACCTGCTGAGAGCTGAAAAGTTAAAGGTTTCACATTCACTTCAATCCAGAGTTTGATCACAGCAGCCTCTGGTGGCTGTCAGAGGAATTGCAGTCAGTGAAGTTTATCACTTCTTCTTCACTTCCTTCTTTCTCTCTCTGCAGCTGTCAGATGCCCTTGGTGATTGGCCTGCTAGTGGCAACAACCAATCAGGAGTGAGCGGTGCACCTGCTGCCTGGCCTGGACAACCCGCCAATCCTGCCTGGCCAGGTACGATCATCATCATCATCACCATCATCATCATCATCATCACACTCTTTTTCTGCTTCTTCTTTTTCTTTATTATTATTTGATACCTTAATGTGAAGCAGTTTCATGTAATTACACCATCTTTCATATTCTTCTGATGAAGCTTTTATTTGTAAATAAATCTGATAATCCGGATGATGATTGGTGCAGAGGTCAAACAAAGAAGAGAGCCGGAGTTCTGCTGG
The DNA here is from genome assembly GCA_008360985.2 of Macquaria ambigua. Lineage (NCBI taxonomy): Eukaryota > Metazoa > Chordata > Actinopteri > Centrarchiformes > Percichthyidae > Macquaria > Macquaria ambigua. Next base: position 6,555 of record VMKM01005035.1, read on the forward strand.
ATGGAACAGATGGTGTGAATGAAAAGAAATCAAAGCAATCACTCTGTTATCTCCACCTTAAACACCCAGAGCTCCACCTGAGCTCCACCTGAGCTCCAACAGCTCCGTCTCTATTGATTCGACCACCAGGAGTTGCCAAAGTCCAAAATATTAAGTCCTACACAGACGGCCTTTAATAAACCAGTGACAGAATAAAGCAGCTCAAATAAAGACAGGATGTGTTTGTGTGTAAACCACCTGCAGGTCAACCAGCTGCCAACCCTACCTGGCCCGGAGGTCAACCAGCTGCCAACCCCACCTGGCCCGGAGGTCCATCTGGAGGTGGAGGTGCCTGGCCTGGAGGTCCATCTGGAGGTGGAGGCGCCTGGGCTGGAGGTGCCTGGCCCTCCCCTCAACCCCCTGCACCTGGAGGATGGCCCAGTCCTTCACCTGGACCTGGACCTGGACCTGCTGTCCCTGCTGCCCCCCAACAGAGTCTGGTGAGACAGAGAGAGACGGATGGATGGATGGACAATGGGTGGACAGTTGGGTGGAGTGATGGATGATGGATTGATGGGTGGGTGGATGGATGATGGGTGGAGTTAATAGCTGTTTCCTTGTTGACAGGCGGTTCCGTACAGACAGAATCTTCCCAGTGGAGTTTACGACAAACTGCTCATCACCATCGCTGGAACCATCAAACCCAACGCTGACAAGTCAGTATGAACCCTTCAGCACTGATAATGGTGGAGTGATGGGTGGAGTGATGGGTGGGTGGAGATGAATTTTATTTGTTGCATTTTAAATGAAACAAATTCAGATTCAAACAGTCTGCGGAGGTGATTTCCTCCTGACTGTACAAACAGTAACAAACGTACAGTTTGACAGAAGTCAGTATTTGAAACGATGAGTCGAGTAAAACTTGAATCTGTTGTGTTACTGTAAATAAAATAAATTCCTTCTTCCTTTGTTGTGATATATTTGAAAAGATGTATTATTATTACCAGTTATGTGTTAATGTTGCTCACCTGATGTTAAAATAAGGAGAAATGTTTGCAGATGTGTTACATTGATTCATTGATCTGCATGTTCAGTGATAATCATTGACAGTTGAATATGAGGCGTGATCTCATGTTTTACAGTAATGTACAATAATACAGTTAAAGAATCCGGTGGACTCAGCTGATCAGTGATGGTCTCTGTTGTTTTACAGGATCACAGTGGATATGGGCTCAGATCAAGACCTGGCCTTCCACTTCAACCCTCGCTTCAATGAGAGCGGCAGGAAGGTGATCGTCAGGAACTCCTGCATCGGGGCCAAGTGGGGGAAAGAGGAGAGAGACCTGGAAAACTTCCCCTTCGTCCAGGGGCAGCCATTCGAGGTCAAATATTTCATTATACCACTAAGAATACTCATAGTTTGGGTAATAATTCATAATGATTAGCGACCTTTTGAATGTAAGGTACGACCAAAGTCTTCTAACGATGATGCTCGGAGGGTCCCTGAATGCACCATAAAGTGCAGTTAAAGAACCAGTCTATTAATATGTGTTGACAGTTTGTGGTTTTGTTGTTGCAGATGAAGATCATGTGCACCAACAAAGAGTTTAAGGTGGCCGTCAACAACTCTCACCTGCTGACGTTTCAACACCGGCTCACCAATCTGAGAGCCATCAACAGACTCAACATCTACTACGACCTCGACCTGTCCAGGGTCCAGATGGAGACCCTGCCCTGAAGCAGATCACTGGATCCACCACAGATCTGCTGGGGCTCCACCAGGGATCCAGAGAACATCATCAATAAATGATTGTTGATGATCGCCAGTAGATTTTCAATTAATCCAAAATATATCTTGAATAGATCTGTAGATGATTCTTGTTCTTTAATAATTAAAACATCCTCAGAGGGTTCTCAGTGGATCCTCAGTAGATCCTCAGTGGATCCTCAGAAGGTTCTCAGTGGATCCTCAGAAGGTTCTCAGTGGATCCTAAGAGGGTTCTCAGGGGATCCTGTGGATCTGGATCCTCTGTGGATCCTCGCTGGGTCCTCAGTGGATCTTCAGTGGATCCTCAGAGGGTTCTCAGGGGATCCTCAGTAGATCCTCAGTGGATCCTCTTGTACTAGGTGTCTTCTGTTTGACTTGTATAAATAAAGGGTTCATCTTAAATCTGCTGGAGTTTGTGTCTGTATCTGTACGGGACCAAACCCTGACCTCTGACCTCTGCTGATAGGATCAGTGCTGCAGCGGTGGGATCCAGTGTAAACAAACCAACAGGGTGACAGTATCTCAGTGTATAATAAATCATTAATCAATATTCCACAGATCATTACAGCAGAAAGAAGGTCACATGGGTTGCGCTGCCTCACAGTTTGTGTCACAGACATGAATTAGAGTAATTCCAAGTGCACAAAATGAAACTAAAGTAATTCCAGTAATGCAAAACAAACTACATATTCACTACACATACGTATACAGGAGAGCTACAGATATAAAAATACAACAGTGCTGGTCGACCCACAAGTTCTGATCCACATCTCACCTTCTGTCCTCTATAATCCACCTGGAAAGACTCTGATGTCTGATCCATCCAGATAGTCTGCTGCAGGTATGTCCAGACATCCAGCAGTCACAGTGTCACAGGGGGACATCTAGTCACAAACTGTCCACCTCCATGAGGACAAGAGTTCCTCTGTGGGGTTGAGGGACAGTAAGGTGGAGGCAGAAGAGACTCTGAAACGCCACATCGTCCCAAACAATTACAAAAACTTCTGGATTCACCTGCCTCCTCTCCTCACCTGGCACAAGTCTTTCATAGAGGTCATCAAGGAATGAAAACAGGCACTGTGTCCCAATTAGGAGTTCATGCATTTTGATTTTTTAATTTTCTTTTTAGTTTTGTTAAGTTTTGAACATAAATGTAACAGTTTTGACAAACATGTAAAATGGAGTGTAAATACACAGAGGTTTGGTTGAGTTTGAGGGAGAAAACAGTTTGAAAAGTGATCCACAGTTTAGACTACTGTTAAAAAACTAATGTGTTGGAGGTTAAACTGCTCACAGCCACCAGAGGGCGACTCTGGAACACTTCCACCTGCTACAGGTGAGAAGAGTCCTCCTCATGTCTGTCACTGTTCAGGGGTGTTTTGTGAAATGTCGTGTTTTGTGAAATGTCATGTTTTGTGAAATGTCGTGTTTTGTGAAATGTTGTGTTTTGTGAAATGTTGTTGTGTTTTGTGAAATGTTGTGTTTTGTGAAATGTTGTTGTGTTTTGTGAAATGTTGTGTTTTGTGAAATGTCGTTATGTTTTGTGAAATGTTATGTTTTGTGAAATGTTGTGTTTTGTGAAATGTTGTGTTTTGTGAAATGTCGTGTTTTGTGAAATGTGTTTTGTGAAATGTTGTGTTTTGTGAAATGTCATGTTTTGTGAAATGTGTTTTGTGAAATGTCGTGTTTTGTGTAATGTTGTGTTTTGTGAAATGTCGTTGTGTTTTGTGAAATGTGTTTTGTGAAATGTTGTGTTTTGTGAAATGTCGTTGTGTTTTGTGAAATGTCGTGTTTTGTGTAATGT
>VMKM01005036.1:0-10086 GCA_008360985.2 Macquaria ambigua
CTCAGTGATGGTGTCCTCACAGTGATGGTGTCCTGACCCTCACAGTGATGGTGTCCTGACCCTCACAGTGATGGTGTCCTCACAGTGATGGTGTCCTGACCCCTCTCAGTGATGGTGTCCTGACCCCTCTCAGTGATGGTGTCCTGACCCCTCTCAGTGATGGTGTCCTGACCCTCACAGTGATGGTGTCCTCACAGTGATGGTGTCCTGACCCCTCACAGTGATGGTGTCCTGACCCTCACAGTGATGGTGTCCTCACAGTGATGGTGTCCTGACCCCTCACAGTGATGGTGTCCTCACAGTGATGGTGTCCTGACCCCTCTCAGTGATGGTGTCCTCACAGCGATGGTGTCCTGATCCCTCACAGTGATGGTGTCCTGACCCTCACAGTGATGTGTCCTCACAGTGATGGTGTCCTCACAGTGATGGTGTCCTGACCCCTCTCAGTGATGGTGTCCTCACAGTGATGGTGTCCTGACCCTCACAGTGATGGTGTCCTGACCCTCACAGTGATGGTGTCCTCACAGTGATGGTGTCCTGACCCTCACAGTGATGGTGTCTGAGGCTGAATGGGGTGGAGGCATGAGTTAATTGCAGCCCATTTGTAGCTTGACAGCTGGGCAGAATTCAGGATTGCCATTTGGCCCGGAGTGGAGGGGAGGAGATGCCACATGTTCTATTAAAATGTGATGATCCTGGCTCCCGCCACTCCACCGCCTCCACCCGGTTTGATGTCCTGCTCTTTAGGGCCTTAATGGGAGAAGACTCTGCTGCCGTGTCACGCTGCACTCTCATACAGTTCAGGACGGTTATTTACACCAGCATGTTGGCTTCCTCTTTTATGTACGAGCGGCTGTGTGGTTGTGATGCTCTTGTTTGTGTCCAGATGTTCGTGGTCGGGTCGCCCTGGGACGATAAGTTGTCACCCCATTTTGTTTTATTTAAAAGATGTGAGAGCAGGACGCACCGCAGAAAACTAGGAACAGGAAGAAGGTGACGGAGCCGCGGATGGCATGTCGGCTGGTTTATTTAAAGACAACAGATAAAGCAGAACTGACATGTTGTCAGTTAAAGGCAGGAGAGAAGCTGGATGTCACTTAGTGTCGGCGTCCATGTTAGATCGCTGAGTGAACAGGAGGAGGAGGAGGAGGTGCAGATGGTGTTTAAAATGGAAAATTTGTTTGAGATGTCGACTCACTTAGAAGTCTAAATGTGTCGTCACGTAGTCTCACATCACAGTAGCAAACAGTTTAAAGCTGCAGACACATGCAGTGCCTTGCTAAAGGGCACAAACACCAGCAGCACTGTAAAAACACCAGCAACTGTAAAAACACCAGCAGCACTGTAAAAACTTAATTACAAGTTATTAACTTTTAAAGCAAAAATGTAAATTGAACCAACAAATCAAGCGAGAGAGTTTGGATAACTTTGAATGTTAATCAATGAATCATCACAAAGAGAGAAACTGTTGACTCGACTGTTCTTTAGTTTGTAATTGTAATAAATTGTTTAATTATCTTTTCAAATGTCCAACGGATCGTTTACTTCACTCATCAGATTAAGTTATTTAGAAAAACTGTTGGCTTCTTCGCAAATACTCCACTGTTCTACCTGCTGTAGATGTTTCAGGTTGAGCTCAGGTGAACTCCTTTATTCTTTATTTATTATCATCATGTACGTATCTCTAAAAATTCCACTTTTCATGAGCTCAGTAAAAACAGCCCTGAGTTTATTGTGACTACTCGTGGTACAACTAAATCTGTCATGCCTGTCACAGGACAGGTCAGTGCAGGCTGACTTTATATTTTTGTATTGTTTCAAGTGAAAGTTAACATGTATTATCAGATGGCTCAGATGCTGCTTTATTTGTAGGACCAAAGCGGTTTATATACCTTCAAATAAGCTAATTCCTGAGATCATTGTTGCTGTGGAGAGACTGCAGGTGAGCAGGATGGTTGTATCCCACTCACCTACTAGTTGTTGTACTAGTTGATGCCACTGCTGCTGAAATAACTCGTCAGCACAGAAACTACAGACAAAGACAAAGCTGCAGTAAAACCAGCAATCAGATGACAGAGAGACGGACCAGCTGGTTTCACTGTTTCATGTAAACGTCTAAACTTTAAACCTGTTTGAAGCTGCAGGAAAATGACCAGCCTCCCACTGCAGCAGGCAGCCAGATCTGTAAAAGCTGTAAACAGTTAAATTTAGTTAAATTAATACAGTCATTACGCCTGCAGTGCCTCGCTGCACCCAAACTACCTCCACCTGAATCAGTGTAGAAACTCTGATCGCCTCCTGAGGCCACTTCTCTTCAGTCCACGGTGTTAAAGCTCTGGCTTGTGATGTGGTTCGGCCCCAAACAGCTTTCCTGCGCAGGTTAGCGGCGTGGCGGCGCCCCCTCAGGGCTGCAGATTATCAGGGAGAACAAAAGCGAGTTCGCTGCAGCAGAAAAACGCTTCACTGAGTTCAGGTAAACAGCCGCTCTGCGAGGCGTCCTAAAGACCTTGGAGCCGGCCGCCACGCCCTGCAGCTCAGCCCGCATCATCTTCATTATCGCTGCCACGCAGCACAGCCGAGCACGCTAACGGTGCAGCCTCGGAGGCACCGCGCCCTCCACCCTCCACACTTTCATTTCATCTCTCCTTCCTCTCCTCTCTCTTATTTTATTTCCCTCTGGCTGCGTCTGCTCTCTTTACAAAGCCCCGGAGCATTATCAGAACATTACAGCGCGCAGCATGTGTTTGATTAAAAAAGTGTAAAGTTACAAATTAGTTAATAAAATCATTTAGGCCGATCGCTGCAAATGGTGATAAATGTCTTCCATATGTTCCCAATAAAACAGCAAAGTGCCATGTGCCCGTCCCCTCTGTCTTCGCCATAAACAAATAAATTAAAACAATTACCGCGCCGAGCGCCTTCCGTCTTTAATGAGAGCGCGGCCATGTGAAATATGTGACAGCTCTCGTTTGCCCAGAACGGCGGCTGTCTCTATCGAGAGGCTGTCGGCCATCTTTCAGATAAATCGCTCCTTCACTCAGAGCTGCTGCTGCTGCTGGTTTCTGCTGGTCCTGAGATCATGTTCTAAAGCTGCTGTTCACCTACTGAGATCTGTGCTGATTCTCAACATGTGGTCAGGGGACTCCCAGGGGTCCCTGAGGGGCCACCAGGGGGTCCAGAGGATCCTCGGCTGAATGAAAAACTGTTAATTTCACCAAAACCTAAAGGGTCACTGCACATCAGATCTGTTTACTAGTCACCGATAGTCCCACTCACCCTTTTAAAACTGTTGTATTATAATACAGCAGATCCACTGATGAAGACCATGTGATGCGGCTGAAAGTCCCAGAAACAGCTGGTAAGTGGACCTTAAGTTAGGAATGTTTTGTCAGTGTTCTTTCCAAGAACAAGAACAAATGTTTAATCTCAAACAGTTTAATGATGTCTTCTCAGTTTCTGGAGGATAAAATAACCCTGATGACATCATAGTGATGTCACAGTGATGTCATCAGGATTATCTCAGACTACAGATGTCTAACACACAGTCTATGTTACAAACTGCAGGTGTGGAGTCTGAAAGACGTGTGTGTTTACCTGCAGGGAGGCTCTGATGGAAGACACTGTCCAGGTGCATTATGGGAGATGTAGGATACAGTGTGTTTGGGCTAAAAGTCAGGATCTCTCCTCTGACCGGGCAGATAGCCAATCATAGTTGAGGATAATGGGGTGGCACCTGGGGTGGCCAATCAGATGTCAGGCCCAGGCCCCTCCCTGGACACGCCCCCTGCTAACTAACAATCATTTTCATTATCAGTTATTATATAGTAATAATCAGGTCTAATGTTTGGTGAATGTCTTAAATATTTTTCTGTAGTTCTCAGTATTTTATCAACCTGAAGAGAAGTTCACATCTCAGAAGTTAAAGATATAAATATTTACATGCTGGCAGACTGAAGTAAACAACACAAAGAAAAGACAACTTGGATAAAAGTAGATAAAGATATTTATTTTAAAGATATAAAAAGCTATAAGGAATCCATCTCTTCCTACTGGAGTGGACGGCCTGTTTATTTCCTGAATGTATTGCGTTACACTGAATGTGTACACGTTTGGATCAATATACATTGTGATACTGCTGTCTGAAGCCGGTCTCTACCTGTCCACACAGGTGTGTTCCCCACAGACTCTTGTTGGAATGATGTTGGTCTTTGAGGACATTTCACAGACCTGAAACAGAGATGTGCAGGATAACAAGTCATTTAAACACCAAACTGAACATTTAATATATTTAAAATTAAAGTATCTGTTTGCGGCCTCTTGTTGCAGCAATCATCTGATATCTTCTTACACTCCTCCTGATCCACCAAAATAAAAGACTTCCCATAACACAGTGTATCTCAGTAACTGCCTCTCTATGTAGTTTATACAGGATACTAACATTAAACTTTGATTAAACTCTGAAGCCTCTACAGGAGCTGCTGTAGGACAAAAAGCTCACAGCTGGATTTTAACGTCTGTGAGAACAGAACAGAAGATTTGAACCTGATCAGTTGATCTGATCTCGACTGTTTTAAACTGCAGCAGGTCTTTAAAATGTCTGACAGATTGTCTGACACATCTGGACTCCTGCATCATTGTTAATCAGAAACATTTCTGTCGGGTCGTCCTGATCTGCAGAAACTGAACTGGACCGATCAGTTTGTATTGGTCTGAACAGAAGAAGCAGTTTGAGCAGGAGGACGTGGATCTGACTTTATATTATGACCTCATGTTGATCATTACAGACTGATTGATTAACTCTGATTGGATCAATGATATTTCCATCTTTAATACTGACTGAAAAATGGTCCTTTTGTTCACATGATGAAATCAGAAGAAAGATAAGAAAGTCATTTTACTCCCTTTAGATTATTTCCAATTAAATAAATTAAGTGCTGCTTTGTTACAACATCTTCTCCACGTAGAGAGATTTTAGTTTTCTATCTATCACAGTATACAGTCGTCTAACCTGCTGAACTCGTCCTCTTATATTTTCTGCAGGTTTCAGGTGGTACTGGTCACTCTGCCAGTGATGTTTCTGAAAACTGAAGATGTGCAGAGCGAGAAAGAAAAGCTGATCAGGAAGTGAAGGATTAATTATTTTGTTTCCTGTCTGAAATAAAGACCAACGTCTCTTTAAAAGTCGTCTAAAATACACGAACACGTCTTCTCAAGGTCTCAACCAGCAGCTGGGGGGGGTCTTTATGAGGATTTGGGACAAAGCCACAGTTTTAATGGGACTCAGGTAATGGTCCTTACACTTACCGAGGGGGGGTCCAGGTTTCTGGGTAGTGACCTTCACAGACCGGTCATCTGGACTCAGCAGATCAAAAAATATAAAACATCTCAGAAGCAGATGAGAGGAAATGAGCCTTTTAATTGAAGCGTTTATTAAAGGTGCAGAAGAAGAGCGAGATGGGGGGGCAGAGGAGGTCAAGTTCATGGGAACGTTCAGATCAGAGCGGCGAGGTTTAATGCTGCGAGTCTGAACTCCGGGTAATGTGAAGAAATCCAGCTTTTATTCACATCTAAACAAACTAAACAGACATAAAATATTCAAAACATTGATTTCTGCTGGAAAACAGGTTTAAATATTAGAATTGTTCTCACTCAACATGAAGAAGCTACAGATCTTCAGAGCAGAAAATTAAAGACTGAGGTTGACAGTTTCTCTGTGAGCAGCTGCTACGTTTCCTTTTAGCATCAAGATAAAGACCTCTGGAACAGTTTCAACAACCTCCAGCACCTCCTCAAGGACCTCCAGCACCTCCTCAAGGACCTCTACAATATTTGTAAGGACCTCTAAGCGCGTGTTCAGACACAACCTGAGGTGACCTTTAGCATCAGCGCTGCTAGCTGATTTTAATTCAGGTTTCAGCTGTTGAACACAACACTGTGTTTGATCCTTGACATCAGGAGGATTTTAAGTGCATGATTTTGTATTTCCACGACACATTTCACGAAACAAAGAGAGAAACATCATCAGCATGCCGAGGACACGTTTAAAGGAATGACTGATCAGAACGTTTCCCCTCAACGCCACGAAGACTTTTTATAAGACGAGAGCGATGCAGAAGCTCGCTTTTCAACAGGAAGTGCCACCGAATGTTAGACTAAGTGCACACACACACACACACACGCTTCCCCAAACAAGGCCTCAGTGTGGTTCAGTTGATCAGCTTCTGATGAAGGATCACACACCTCCACAAGGTTTCTCCCCGAGAGCTGCTTCAAAGAGCTGAGAGAGAGTGTGTTTCAGTGTGTGTGTGTGTGTGTGTGTGTGTGTGTGTGGTGGGAGCAGTGGGAGACGGGGGGGGGGAAAGTGAAAGAGAGAAAACTGCCTCTTGTCTTTTCCAGTTTGGGGCGTCCAGATGGGAAGTCATTTTTTATTCGTCTTGAGGCGGCTCTTCACATCTGTCAGCCCAGATGCCTAATGAATACAGAAGCAGGCCGTGCTGTCGCCTCATTAATACTGCACTCGCGCAGGGAGCCCGGCCGGCCCGGCTGCGTCGTACCGCCGCCGCCCACCGCGTCCCGGCGCGGCGCCGGAGCAGAACGCGGCGCTGCAGCGGCGTCCTCTGGGCCCGGCGCCGGCAGCTGGTGCCTCGCAGGAACAAAGCTGCTGCACTTTGTCGGCCTAATGCCTCTCTGTGTTGTCACTTAAGGTCTTTATTGGTATTAATTGATACGATTGGATCAACTTCGCCTCCCCGTCTCCCAAAACATCATCACCCCCCCCACACACACACACACCTCTCCTCTCACTGAGGCTTCAAACAGGTGGACCGGCTGCAGGCAGCGAGGCTCCACCCCCTGCTGCAGGTGAAGTGTTTTTTTAGACGCATCAGACATAAAGAAGACTTCCATTAGTTATTAATTAGAAATAAAATGCTCCAGCTAATGAATGAAAACTAATCTGAAGTCCCAGTTTTACAGAAACATACTGCCTACAAACATCAAACCTGCAGACAGAAACCAGGGTGTAATAACCCAGGGTCAGTTCAGTTTCTATCAGATGAGTCAGCTGTCTTTAACATCACTTCCTGTGTTTAACATCACTTCCTGTCTCACTGAACTTCCTCTGACCTTTAACCCCTCGTGGTCCAGCATTGTCACAGACGTCCCCTTCATGTTGATGATCAGACTGATTGAATCTCTAATGACTTCAGACTCTTCTGTGATGATGGTGAGAGAAATGTGACAAAAGAATAATCTGAATTCAAGGTCCACTTACTTGCTTGTTGTGGAGCTTTCGAGAGCATCACACAGTCTTCATCAGACATCAGGTTTGTTCAGGTGTCGTGGGACTGCACATGTTTAATGTCTCTTTACATTTCTCCTGTTAAATCGAATGAATGGAGTAAAGAGTTTTTGTACAGGACAATCTTTCTTAGTGTTCTCATGTATGCATTTACATCTTGATGGAGGTATTTTTATTTATTTATTTTCTCTTTCATCATTTGCATAATTGACGCCCCTAAAATGGTGATATAAGACTTTGTGTTCTGCTCCGTTTGTGGAGTTTTATTCCCTAAAATGTTACAAACAGTAAAAAGAAGAATTTCATGCTGCGGAGCTTCAAGAGCTGCTGCTGTCAGACAGAAACAGAACGAGTTCAGCAGAATCAGGAGTCGTATTAGAACAACTAGAAAACATGAATACAGTCATCACAGAGCCGTACTGCTATACAATAAAGCTTATAATAATAATAATTATTATTATTACTGTGACAGAAAATAAAGAGGGAAACGTTTGACATGAAATGAAACATGCACCTGAACGTCACAGAGAGGGATGAGAGAATATTACACAGCAGGTGATGTTACACTGTCAGGTGTTCACCTGGACACCGATCGGCATTAAGACCCCGACGCACCTGTCAGAGTGAGAGGACAAACTGCTCACCTGTAGCCAATCAGCTGCTGTGACGATGTCCTAAAGAAGCAGCAGAGGTGGAGAGACATCCTGACTGTCAGTCCGACAACACTGGATCCTACATTTCCTATGATGCACCTGGACAGTGTCTTCCATCAGGACCTCCCTGCAGGTAAACACACATCTTTAAACTCCACACCTGCAGTTTGTGACACAGACATCTGTAGCCTGATGACATCACCATGATGTCACACAGCTGTTTTCCAGGCCGAACCAGGAAGCCGAACTTTAATATGTGGAAAATCAGTTCCTGCTGTGTGTACTTCACTGACCGTGGGTCACCCGGGACTCTCAGTAATGAATCAGTTCAGCAGCAATCAGACGATTTCACAGGTCGTCTCTCCTCATAATATTGATTCAGTCATTTAAAGGACACTTCCGCTCCACTCGGTGCACATGCTCGTCCTCTCGTCTGATTTCCCAAACCGTCTGAACCATGGGGGGGGGGTTACAGTGAGATAAATAGAGGGCAGCACAGCGTCCCTGCAGGTTAATGTCCTCACAGGAGGCCTTCAATGTCAAATGTGTGTCTAAATGTGTTGAACAGATCCGGGGTTGTTTACAACAGGATTCCCATTTATCAGTCTTCATCCCTCTTGATCAGTTATTACAGTGACAGTACATTTCCTAAAGTCTTTTGTTTTCTAAGTTGCTGCGTTTCTGAAATGTTGGTTTTCTAAAGTGTTTTATTTTCTGAAACGCAGCCTGGCTGTAGTTCAGGTAGACATGTTATTCCATCCTGTCACATGTCCACAGTCTCTCTCACTGCTGGACGTCCATATAAACATGGATTTCAGGTTTCTTTAACACGTGTTCAGGTCCATCAGATGTTGTGGATCTCATGCTGTCGGGCTTCCTGGTCTTTGTTCTGGAGCGTCACATGAGCAGAGCCACACTGCTAAACTGGGTTCAAGGTTCAAGGCCTTCATTTGTCAAATGCACAACTTCTTCTGTCTGTCTTCTGTCTTCAACTTCTGTCTTCTTAATGATTTAGTCCAGTGTTGTTGTTGTGTTGCTGTTATTGTTGTGTTGTTGTTGCTGTTGTTGTTGTTGTTATTGTTGTGTTGTTGTTGTGTTGATGTGTTGGTATTGTTATTGTTGTGTTGTTGTTGCTGTGTTGTTGCTGCTGTGTTGTGTTGTTGTTGTTGTGTTGTTGCTGCTGTGTTGTGTTATTGTTGTGTTGTTGTGTTGTTGCTGCTGTGTTGTTGTGTTGTTGCTGTGTTGTTGTTGTGTTATTGTTGTGTTGTTGTGTTGTTGCTGCTGTGTTGTGTTATTGTTGTGTTGTGTTGTTGCTGCTGTGTTGTTGTGTTGTTGTTGTGTTGTTGTTGTGTTGCTGTGTTGGTATTGTTATTGTTGTGTTGTGTTATTGTTGTGTTGTTGCTGCTGTGTTGTTGTGTTGTTGCTGTGTTGTTGTTGTGTTATTGTTGTGTTGTTGTGTTGTTGCTGCTGTGTTGTGTTATTGTTGTGTTGTGTTGTTGCTGCTGTGTTGTTGTGTTGTTGTTGTGTTGTTGTTGTGTTGCTGTGTTGGTATTGTTATTGTTGTGTTGTGTTATTGTTGTGTTGTTGCTGCTGTGTTGTTGTGTTGTTGCTGTGTTGTTGTTGTGTTATTGTTGTGTTGTTGTGTTGTTGCTGCTGTGTTGTGTTATTGTTGTGTTGTGTTGTTGCTGCTGTGTTGTTGTGTTGTTGTTGTGTTGTTGTTGTGTTGCTGTGTTGGTATTGTTATTGTTGTGTTGTGTTATTGTTGTGTTGTTGCTGCTGTGTTGTTGTGTTGTTGCTGTGTTGTTGTTGTGTTATTGTTGTGTTGTTGTGTTGTTGCTGCTGTGTTGTGTTATTGTTGTGTTGTGTTGTTGCTGCTGTGTTGTTGTGTTGTTGTTGTGTTGTTGTTGTGTTGCTGTGTTGGTATTGTTATTGTTGTGTTGTGTTATTGTTGTGTTGTTGCTGCTGTGTTGTTGTGTTGTTGCTGTGTTGTTGTTGTGTTATTGTTGTGTTGTTGTGTTGTTGCTGCTGTGTTGTGTTATTGTTGTGTTGTGTTGTTGCTGCTGTGTTGTTGTGTTGTTGTTGTGTTGTTGTTGTGTTGCTGTGTTGGTATTGTTATTGTTGTGTTGTGTTATT
>VMKM01005037.1:0-10078 GCA_008360985.2 Macquaria ambigua
ACACCTACAGCATTTTGTTTTACTAAGGAAACATTTAGCTCCAATATAATCACTCAAGGAAGACTGAAGTAAAATTGTGTTTGGCTTAGCACAGTGAAAATAAGACTGACACTGTTAAAGAACATTTCTCTTCCTCACACAGTATATTTAGCTTCACTTGATACTTTTTCTGTCCCTTTTGGGCTGTCCTCTCGCATTTCTCTCTACAGACAGAGCTATGTCAGCTGCACTGGCTGCTGGCGGTGCAGGAAAAAGAAAGAGTCGTTTCAGCGGAGCAGAGCTGGAGGTGTTGGTGTCAGAAGTCACTCGGTGTGAAGGAGAGCTCTTTGGTCCTGCGGGGAGGCTCCGGCGGCGGGAGAGAGAGCGCATCTGGGCAGGAATCCTAGAGAGAGTCAACGCTGTGTCCAGAGTCCCACGTACTCTTCGAGAGGTGAAGAAGCGCTGGGACGACTTGAAGAGACGCAACGGAGGCAGGCTAGCGGATGCTCGCCACCGCAGCTGTTACCTGCCATCCAGCAGAGGGGCCTCGATGCTTGGCCGTCCTTCCCAGACAAGCCCCAGGCTTCAACAAGCAAGGCAAAAGCAAAGCACCAGACCAAAGCCCAGTTTCCCATGCTTCCCTGACTCTGATACAGGTAAAAATAAGTGCTTTTTTTTGTAGATTCTATAGATGCAGCTAATATCTACTCGTGTCCACTTACAATACTTTTTTGCAGGTGTAGGAGTGGAAGGATCAGAGAGAGATGGTTTGGAGAAAGATGAGGACAATCCTGAGCGTGATAGAGACATGGGAGAACCTGAGTGTGAACCAGTAGAGAACAGCATGGAGGACAAATTGGGATTAGGACTGGGTCTGGGCATAGGACCACCCCCTCCATCAGAACGATGGCTGCCTCCTTCCCCGCTCTACAGTGCTCCTTTTCTCAATGGCAGCCCTCAGCCCAGCAGTCCTCAGCCATCACTTGGAGCACACCAGGGTCCTCTTGAAGCCCCTCCGCGCAGCTCCTGGCTTGAAGATGAGCTACGAGGGTTAGGGGAAGCGGCAATTCAACTGGGAAATCGGGTAGAAAAAAGTCTGCGGGAGTTTGGTGAAGGTTTTAGACAGGACATGAGAACACTTGTCGCTTCGCAAGAGGCATTAGCAGTTAGTCTACAACAAAACAATGTCCTCCTGCAAAGGCTGTTAGGAGTGCTTGAGGCCCAGCAGCAACCACAGCCACAGCAACATCGTATACAACAAGCACACCAATCACAAACATCTCAACAGCACTTACAGCCACAGCCAGCTCAGCAGCAGCAGCTACAACACATAGAACCACAGCAGCAGCAGCAACAGCGGATTGAATCACCACTGCAAACACAGCTACAACATCAGCAGCAGCCACATGTAGTACAACAACAGTCACAACAACACCAAACACAAATCCAGCCGCAGCCACTGGTCACCCAGCAATCAAATAATCAGTCAGCTGTAGCGGTGGTACCTGCACCATCGTCCCCTGACATACATGGCACTTTTCCCTCTGATCCACCCACAGACACAAATGGAAGTGTGCAGAGGCCACGGCGAGGAAGAGCTGTTGATCACAGGCGCAGAAGACGGCGCTGAGGAGGAAGTAAACTCAAAGTACACATCATGCATATTTGGCGTTTCAAAATGTGACAAGAAATGATGCTCTTTTTCTATTGACAGTATTTGTGTAAAAATAAACGTATTAGTTATTTGGAGTTTTACGTCCAACTCCAAATCAGTAATCCATCTCGCACTTAACTTTGTCTTCAGAGAGGACTGAAGCGAATAAGAAAATTAGACACGAGATAATAGGGTGGCCTTAACATTGTTTCCTCTGACATACATACATAATCTTGTGCTAAAACACTTTCTGAAAAACAGTTGCTCTGTGGAGTGACAACTTCACTCATGAGACTTTCAATACCCAGACAACAACATACTGTAGGTGCTGATGTTTAATATGCATGTCACTGTACATGCTTTGCAGCAGAGCTGCAGAGCGTCTTACTAGTTCAGTACTGTCTCAATTCTCCTGATACACTAACTACATTGTCATCAAGTACTTGTAATCTGCAGTCTTTACCATATATTGTAGTTATACAGCTATTGTAATTACCTGCTAACGTATGCTTGTGCTTTTTTAACAGTTTCATGGTACCTACTTTTCCAGCTTTGGTTGGACAATAAAGTTAGCCTGTGTTCTGTTCAGTGTGTTTTGAGACAAACATGTTACATTTTAAAGAATTGCCAGTTTTCGGTGGTATGAAAAACAAACAACCTTCAGGCATTAACATCTCAGTAGGCTTCAGACTTGATTCAGTCATATGTTTCTGGTGGAATTTAAAAGCATACATAAGTATGTAGGGGCTATTTATTATAATCTTGCATGCAGTATGATGGATGTGTTTGTAGATAGTTGCAAAGAAACAGCATATGGCCATCATCTACGTAGTTTTGCACAAGCTATATTTTGTAGATAGCTACTGTTCCGATGAAATGTAACTACACTTTAATAAAAGTCAGACATGGACTGCAAATAAATCCAGCTGATCACTTGTGGATTTGTCACATAGCATATAAGTTAATGTAATATTAATGGTTATGTTGAAAAGTTTATTTATGTTGAATTTATGAAGTTGTGAATAGAGTGTTTGGTGTGTAGAACAACAAAATCAATGCAGTAGTAGAAAGGGAAATGTATGATTTGAGGCTTCGAAATATATTTTCTGAAATGATGAACTACAGCTGATTGTCAGTAATACGTTTTATTTTGAAAGTATCGACCGGAAATAGCATTCCTTGTTCAGGCTGGCTAGCATGATCCTTGTGTGTTCTGGACAAGGGGCTGCATGGGTGAAACATGGCCGCCGTAGACCCATCGGAGTCTCCAAAACGACAGAAATCCCCTGCGGAGGAGGTGGAAACATCTGGGGAGAAGACCGAGGCGGTGGAGTCGGGATGCAGCCTAAATCAGAAAGACAAAACAACACCTAATAAAACCGAGGAGAGCCCCGGCGATGAGCAGAGAGCCAGTGTTGGCAACGACGGCGGTTGTATTGCCAGCCATTCCGAGGTTAGTGTCGAGTCCGGTGCTGGAGCCGACAAAACGACATGCAATTCACCGGAGGACCTAACATCGGCTGAAAAAATGACCGAGGCTCCTGGCAGCAACCAGCGGGCTTTCGACTGGTCCGAAACTGAAGACGACGATGAAGAGGCGAAAACACACAAGGAGGAAAATGATAAGTGTGGTATGCTAACGTTGTTAATGTATTTTACTGTTAGCTTTAGCCTCTAGGCTAACCTGAGCTGTAGCTCTCACTACCGGTTCAATACACACTGTCAACTCTGCTAACGTTAATAACCATAACAAAAGCATGCTAGCATCCTGCACTGTAGGTTGTCATCTGTACTGTGTTAGCTGTGTTAGTTGCGTGCAGTTTGTTGGATTGGCAACAGACAGGTTGTTGTTTACTGTTTGTTTTTGTTTGCTGAGTTATTAGTATGATGTGCTTTTCTCTTCCAGACCACAATGATGCTACAGAGAGTGCTGAAGAGATGCAGCAGGATACACATGCTGATGATAACATTACAGCTGATGCAGAGGAGACTGATGAGGAGGAAGAGTCACATTCTGATGAGAAGAGCGCAGAGAAGCAGCTGGCTGAGGAGCCGGTGGGAGAAGTCGACGGGGTAGAGGACGTGGTTGAAGATGATGAAGAGGCAGACCGAGTGGAGGACGCTGATTCGACAGCAAAGCCAAAAAAGTGCCGTTTGGTCTGCAAGGAGTGCGGGAAGAGGTTCAACCGCCGCGAGACGTTCAACCTTCACCGCCACTTTCACGCACACGAGGATGAGCTCACGCCCCTCACCTGTAAAGAATGCGGCCTTACCTTTCAGCACCGCAGCAGCCTCATTAAACACAGAAATGAACATAAAGAGAAGGAGGAGCAACTTGTTACTCCAAAGAAGGAAATGCAAACAAACGAGGAGGGTAGTTTTGAATGTGCAGAATGTGAGAGGATCTTCTCTACAGTGGATAAGCTGAGGGACCACAACTGCTGCAATACAGTAGAAAAGCCTTACCACTGCCCCCTGTGCCGCCAAGAGTTCCAGTTCAAGGTCTCTGTCACTAAGCACATGATGACCCACTCCAAGGAGAGCATCTTTACATGCCAAGAGTGCAGTCAAACTTTCCCAAACACCATGGCCCTGCGCTACCACCAGCGATGTCACACCGCCCTGAAGCCCTATGAATGCCCAGAGTGCGGCATGGTTTTCAAACACTACTCCGTCATGGAAGACCACCGTCGCAAACACACAGACAACACACGCTCTCACCTGTGCAACATCTGCGGTAAGACCTTCAAGTATAGCAGCCTCCTCCATCAGCATCAGTATCTGCACACAGGCCAGAAGCCCTTCCGCTGCCCTGAATGTGGTAAAAAATTTGCCTTTGCCCAGAACATGAAGGCACACTGCCGCCAGCATAGACTGCGCGAAACCAACTCCTCCACAGAGCAGCTCAGCAAGCAAGCCCCTGTGTCCATACAGGAGGCAGGTAGAGGGCCGGGAAAAGAGAACGCACACCAGAGCGAGGAACCGAAACGCACATTCAACTGCCCTCTTTGTCCCCAGACCTACTGCGCACCAGCTAGCCTGAGAGCTCACATGCTTATTCATGAGGCTGAGTATGAGAAGCTGGAGAGAACCCCCAGACCCCCAAGTGAGATTAACAAGTACTGGGAAAAAGGACACACCTGTCCCCACTGCCCGTGTGTTTATCGTGATGAATCCAGTTTAAATGTACATATGTTAAGTGTCCACAAGTCTGTAGCACAATATTTAGAAAAGGTGGCAGCAACACCTAAAAAAGAATTTACTCCATTAAACAGTGATAACATGCAGGGGAAATGGAGAAGCGATGGCATAAGTATTAGGTCCTACAAGTGTTCTGAGTGTGGGAAAACTTTCCGCCACCGCTCAGTGTTAGAGCTGCACATGCGCATACATTCCAAGGACAAGCCTTACCAGTGCAAAGTGTGCGGCAAGGGCTTTAGATTCAGTAGCTACTTGCAGCAACATCTCATCATCCATACAGGCAAGAAGCCATACAAATGTCCCGACTGTGGGAAGGACTTTGCCTTCCTGCAGAACATGAAAACACATCAAAAGCTGCATCAGGAAAAACCGTTCCGCTGCACTAGCTGCCGCAAAGGCTACAGCGATGAGACCCAACTGCAGCACCATATGATGTCACACAATGGTGACAAACCTCATAAGTGTGACCTGTGTGACAAGAGCTTTGGATTAGCCTATCTGCTCCGTGATCACATGAACACACACACAGGAGAGAGACCTCATCGTTGCGATGAGTGTCACAAAACCTTTTCCTGGTTTAGCAGCCTGCTAGTACACCAGAAGATCCATGCTCGCAAGCGCCAGGGTTTCAGCCAGTACAATTCTTTCCCGATGGGTGCTAGGATGAGAGGGAGGGGCAGCAGGGGGAGGAGAGGGGGGAGACTCATGTGGGGTTGGTCTAGACCATTAGGAGGCTCAGGGATGGTTAGCTCTCAGCCGTCTCTGTATCCCATTTCTGCACTAAGAGATGCTGAGTTGCACAGAAGGGCAGTCCAGCCACAGTCTTCCATGCTCTCATCTCGCATGGATTTGCAAGGCAGACCACAGAAGGAGCCGTGGCTAGCCGAGCTACACCCTCAACCGGTGCAGTGGAAGGTGGACGGTGGGGAGGTAATGCCTGTTCCATCGTCACAGCAGCAACATGCAGCTCCACAGCAGACACGGTTTGACAGCCCACCACAGCCAGGCCTACAGCAGCACCATCAGAGAAGTCCAGGCTGGGCAGATAGCCCTTCGATAACTCAGTCAGGCCCCACATCTGCTCAGAGTTCAGAGTCATCACACATGAAAGAGAGTGCAGCTTCTATTGTCAGCTCCCTCCTGGCAGCTGTGCCAAAAAAATCCAGCCCATCAGCAGTGAGTGAGATGGAGCAGCACAGGCAGCCCAAGTCTGTTACTTGGAGTAACACACCCACATCCACAGTGCTAGCTTCCACGAGCTCTTTGCAACATGATTTTTCTGTTCCGTCCTACATAGATGGGGCAGCTCTGTGGAGTGTCAGACCTGCTCTCCTAGCAAATTCGCGGGGCTCTCCAAATAAGCTCGGTCAAGAGCTTCAGCTGCCAAGATGGCCAGGTGCCCCAGTGTCAACACAAAAGGAGCCATCCACACCTCCTAAAAAAGAGGACAGTAGAGTGTGGGACATGAGTAATCCTCAAATAATACCGTCGACTGTTAGCCAGCCAGAGAAGCCATGGAACGGCTGTGAGCTGCAGAAGCAGTGGGTTTCAGGCTTAGCAGCTGCATCAACCTCAGCTCAAATAGACCAAAGCAGTGCTATGCCAATTTCAACTCCTGTTTCTCATGGGGTAGGTAGCACCTTGTGGGACATACAAACACCACCAGGGATTCCAAAGACTATAAACTATAACTCCCCTGAGAAATTAGTAAATAATCAAGATTTTCAAAAGCAGGTGTCATCTGGCTGGGCCAATGTACAGAGTCAGACAGCGACACAGAAGGTTCCCATCTCCATTCAATACGAGCCTCATCGTTTTGGCCAGGGGTTGGGAACGCCAGTATGGGGCTTCCAAAGTAATCCTGTGGGTCCTCAAACGCTGCTCACTGGGCAACTAAAACCAGGGAATGGACAGGAGCTGCAGCAACAACCAATGGTAACGGGCGCTCAAATAATCATAAATCAGCCTTCTCCTTTTTTCTCACCTCCACTTGCTCCGCTCCCTCCTCTTGCTTTGCCAGGCCCTCACCCTCTTCATTCTGTCGCAGTTGGTGCACTTCCAAGAGCTCCACACCCAAATATTTTTTTCACACCACAGGCAGTCATGAGCGAGAGGCCACACATGCCACAGACCCTGCCCCTACCTCAGCTTGCCCCACGGACAGAACCTCACAAACTTGGACCCCGTTTGCCTTTTGCCCCAGAACGGCTTCTCCAGTGCATGATATGCGGGTGCTCTCTTCCTCGGGAGCTGGATCTACAAATGCATTACTTGCAACATGCACAAGGAGAGATTTGACATTTCTACACTAGCAACAAGACTTAGTTAACGTTTTTTATATTTTTTTTTCAGTGGGACCTCATTTATTTGACCCTCAGTTGTGCAGTTTGACCAGTTGAGTGGATGGGCATTAGAAACAAAAAGATAAAAGTGAAACTTGATTTAGTCAGCACACTTGATGCACGTTTGATTTAAAGTCTTTCAGCTCCAAATTAGACTGCACAGAGTGTTGTTTGTAATAGAGGGTGTGTACACGTGCCATTAAAATACTTTCACTGTCTTTTTAAATGCATTTAGGTTATCCAAATACTTAACTAGTTTAAACAACTTCTGAGGGGTGCACATTAATGAGGTTCTATGGTCTACATTTCATTTATTGCCAATGACATTTAGATTTAGATAATATTAGTACTTTTATAGTTCTGTTCATATGTCCTGAACCATTTGAACTGTGTTTCTTCATGTACAGTATACTGTGTGCCTTTTATGAGTACAGTCTGCATGTCTGCTGTCTTGGTATTCTAGGCCTAGTTTGTGCTTAAGGTAGACTCAACAATGTGACCTCACTCCCAAAACACAGAGCAACACTTTCTAAGATGCTGTAAAGACATGTAAGGTTTTGCTTTTGAGGAAGGGAGGGGCAGGTTGTTGGGCTCACACATTACATGTCAGAACATACAATGGAAAGCTGACTACATACAGTTTAACCCTGTTAGGAAGCACTTGTATTCACAGGGCCATTGGCCGGGTCCAAATATCTCATAAGTAGAGTTCTCATCATGATAGTTTGGTCAAAGCAAAAGTATCTGTAAACAAAATGTGACGGTTACATGTAAAGGTCATTTCATAGTAAGAGTTTTCTGTAAATTTAACTCTTGAGTGATTATAGGGAACAAGGAGAAAGTAGCGTCATTACACAATTATCGATGACACTGTTGTCAAATAGTGAATTTTGTAATAAATCAAACTTGGATTTATGCGATGTTTTGTCATTAATATTTATTACAATGGCAAGACAAACATGAAAGTGATTATAAAATGTATGTTTTGCTCCAATCGGTGCAGTCAAATTCAGTAAATTTCTGGCCATATGTCACGACTGATATACTTGATAATTAGATTTTAAACTGACTGTGGGTGGCAGTACTTAGCACCTACTATAAACTGATGAGTGCCATGTCATGTGTATCTCTTATCAGTATGACTATTTCAGATTGGAATGTACCCATATTTATAAAGTAGTCCACTTTTGTGTACAATGTATTTTTTTTGTGAATACTGAATGATTTCATTCCATAACTGTAGATCTAGTACAGAATCCAATCTCCTCTGTTATGACAATGGGCATTTGAATAGAGTTGGTGGCCCAATAAGTGAGTGAAAATCTTCATACTACTGTAAAATAAACACACAGCCCATTTGTAAAAAAAGGAAAGAAAAAAAACGAACCGTCCTTGTGCATCTTAACATTCAGCGTCTTAATATTCAAAAACGTGCCCTTCTACCTCTATCCACTGTTTTAGCATGGAAAGAAATAGAAATTTCCCATGATGTCTACATATTGGATTGAATAAAACTTGCCTTTGATTACAATGTTGTGTTGCACTGTACTTGTCAGGTAAACCTAATTCAGGATTTTGAGTTTGTCTGTGAAAAATTAAAAGTATAGAAAACAAGTAGCCTATACATCAAGATCGATGAAGGCAAAAATTGTGATTGAAAATTCAGCATTTTCTCTATGGAATTCTGCCTGCCTGGAAATCATAGTCATTTCCATTAATCTGGTAAATTGGGACTGAAATCCCCCACACAGAATTTTACTTAATGATAACTACTAATTTAAATCACAATGTGAAATTCCTTTCTGTGTTTCATTTCAATAACAACCCAAGGTGACCACAAGTACTGTCTGAAGGAACCACGTTTGAAAGTTTTAGTGTCTGGAAACTCTTTACTGTGTTGGTGGGGTCAGTAGGGAAAATCATCAAAATAGAATCAAACTGAAAATGAGTGGACTAAAGTCAGTTGTTAACTTTGCATGGAGCCCGTAAGAAGCTGCTCAGTCTATTTTACCCTATGAGTAAGAATCACATACTTTATATTCAGACTTTAGTTAGTGGATTCACTGCAGGTCAACAAACCGTTTTGCTTGAAGGAAACAAAACAGTAGAAGAAGAATCCACTTCCGCCGAAAGACGAACAGTCACAGCGCCGCGCAGGTGTGTGTGCAGCTAGCTGTGCCCTTCATCATCGCTCGCATTGCTAAAAACATTACAAAATGCTGCCTTGTTATGTAGTAACGGGCTAGATTATCATACATAGATATTTTTGTAAGTCCTTTTCACCCCGGCTCTGCGCTGAGTGAGTGCGGCTAAGGAAAACCATTTAAGAACAACTGTGGCGCTGTTAAGCTAACGAGCACTAGCTAGGGTAAGCTAGCGCTACCAAACAGAGCCACGCCAAGATGGACGAAGCTGCTGCCGCGGCGATCAAAGAGGACGGAGCTGGAAAGAAACCCCGCAATAGAGACAGAGCATCTGAAAACAACGTCGGTCCATCGGTTGAGGACACCGCTGATAGTAAGTAACCAGTAGCCGTTACTTAAACGTTAACGTAACTATCAATACACCACCAGTAGCCTATGTTCAGGCGTAACGTTAGTGACCTCCTACACCAACTTCAGCGCATGCACATTAAATACTTGTGGCAAAATAACTGCATTTTTGCAGCAAATGCATAACGCTAACAGTTAGCATAGAATTGAATGAACTTGCACTGGTTCTTATCCACGCCTGGCCTTTTGGCTATTTCATGTTCATAGATGCCCAGTACTAGTTATTGAACAAACCCAGCAACAGTCCTAGACAAAGCTGATACTCAACCATGTGGAAATGGATTAAGAGGTGTTGGCAGTATATATATATATATATATATATATATATATATATATATATATATCTGATT
>VMKM01005038.1:0-10063 GCA_008360985.2 Macquaria ambigua
GATTACACCAAAAGCAAGCTTCTGTTTCACTGGCAAGCTTCTTTGTGAAAGAAACAGACAAATCATGTATATTTGTCAAAATGTACTGGTCTCAATCAGAAATGATTTAAATCAAGTGATTACACCAAAAGCAAGCTTCTGTTTCACTGGCAAACTTCTGTTAAAAAGTAATAGAAAAACTAAGTGTATTTGTCAAAATGTACTGTTCTCACCCAGAAAGGCTTTAAATCAAGTGATTACACCAAAAGCAAGCTTCTGTTAAAAAGTAATAGAAAAACTAAGTGTATTTGTCAAAATGTACTGTTCTCACCTCACTTGATTTAAAACCTTTCTGAGTGAGAACAGTACATTTTGACAAATACACTTAGTTTTTCTATTACTTTTTAACAGAAGCTTGGTGTAATCACTTGATTTAAAGCATTTCTGAGTGAGAACAGTAAATATAATATACAAATATACATGATTTGTCTGTTTCTTTCACACAGAAGGTTGCCTCCAGTGTAATCACTTACATCATTAAACCAAAAGCAAGCTTCTGTTAAAAAGTATCATCATAACAAAGTTATCTCAGGGCACTTTTTTGAGTAGAGCAAGTCTAGACCAACTCTTTATACTTACAGAGACTCAACAGTTCCCACCATGAGCAAGCACTATGCGACAGTGTCAAGGAAAAACTCCCTTTTAACAGGTAGAAACCTCGAGCAGAACCAGGCTCTAGGTGGGTGGTCATCTGCCTCGAAGGGGGAGGGGGGGAGCGGGAGGGAGCGGGAGGGAGAGAGAAGGAGGAAAGAGAACATACAGCAGCACAATACAGTTCCACACAGAGATGCAACGCAATGGTTGCGGTAATGGTATGGATGTTAACACCAACAGAAACAACACCAAGAGCAACATTATAGCAGCAATACTAATAATAATAGCAACAGCAACTGCAGCAGCGGGTGCAGAGCAGGAACACGGGGGCAGCAGGTGGCCGCAACCATAGATCCAGACTCTACAGCTCCGGAGGCAGAAACACCTGCAGAAAGCAACAGAAGGAGAGAGAAAGGGGAGAGAAAGCACACAACTACGGGAAGAAGTTGAATTAGTAACAAGCATTGATGGGATATGAGGGCGTACAGATGGAGAGGAAGAGGAGGAGAGAGGAGCTCAGTGCATCATAGGAAGTCTCCCGGCAGTCTAGGCCTATAGCAGCATAACTAAGGGGTGGCTCAGGGCTCACCTGAGTCAGCCCTACTATAAGCTTTATCAAAGAGGAAAGTCTTAAGCCTACTCTTAAATGTGAGGAGGTTGTCCGCCTCCCGTACACAAACTGGGATCTGGTTCCACAGGAGAGGAGCTTGATAGCTGAAGGCTCTGGCTCCCATTCTACTTTAGAGACTCTAGGAACCACAAGGAACCCTGCATTCTGGGAGCGCAGTGCTCTAGTGGGGTAATAGGGTACTATGAGCTCTTTAAGATATGATGGTGCCTGACCATTTAGGGCTTTGAAGGTAAGGAGAAGGATTTTAAAATCTATTCTGGATTTTACAGGGAGCCAGTGTAGAGAAGATAATATTGGAGAGATATGATCTCTTTTCCTGGTTCTTGTCAGTAAACGTGCCGCAGCATTCTGGATCAGCTGGAGAGTCTTAAGGGACTTATTGGGGCAGCCTGATAGTAGAGAGTTGCAATAATCCAGCCTAGACGTAACAAATGCATGGACTAGTTTTTCTGCATCTGTTTAAGACAGGATGTGCCTGATTTTTGCAATGTTACGTAAATAAAAAAAGGCACTTTAAAGCAAGTGATTACACTGGAGGCAAGCTTCTGTGTGAAAGAAACAGACAAATCATGTATATTTGTCATATGTGTCAATGTGCAGTCTACACTCTGAAAAGCTTAAAAGTGAGAGATTACACCAAAAGCAAGCTTCTGTTTAAAAGTAATAGAAAAACTAACCCTCAGGCATCATTATGGACATTTTTGTCCATTTGAGCAATTTTTTCCTCTTGATCTTGCCATCATTTTGGCTGTGTTAGTGCAGATGGCACAATTTTTTTTAATTTTTCCAATAGATCAATAGAACACTATGAAAAAAATTTACTACCCTCTTAAGTCATTAAGGACAAAAATGTCCACGTCCAAAAAACTGCTATAAAGATTTTACTGATTAATATTATTTTCTGCTTTTTTCTGCATAAATCTCTTAAACAACTTCAGCCCTGCTCAAAACTACCAAACATTCAATAATTTTGAGGATTTTAACCCTTTAAATGCCAGTTTGATTACTTGATGTCACTGTTGTTATTTATGGAAAAAACACAAACAATGAGTTATTTTCCATATAACAAATGTTGGGGGGCTGGCGGATTCTTTTTTAAATCAATCTTGGATATTTCAAAGATTAGCCAGAATATTGACTTTGATGCATTATTAGTTGTTGTGTAGCATCAGATTTAAAATTTACTACCCTCTCAAGTCATTAAGGACAAAATGTCCACTTCCAAAAACTGCTATAAAAATAGTACAGATTAATATTTTTTTCTGCTTTTTTGGGTTAAATGTTTTGATCAACTTCAGTCCTGATCAAAACTATCAAATTTTGAATAATTATCAGGATTTTAACCCTTTAAATACCAGTTTGATTACATGATGCTAATATTTTCTATGGAAAAAACACAAAAAATTAGTTATTTTCCATATAACAAATGTTGGGGGGGCTGGGGGATTTTTTTTTTTTATCACTCTTGGATATGTCAAAGACTTTGATGCATTATTAGTTTTTGTGTAGCATCAGATTTAAAATGTACTACCCTCTTAAGTCATTTGAGGACAAAAAGGTCCCATTAAGTCCCATTAACCACATTTTTTAATCTCATAGCCATTACAAAATATAATCATGCATTCTGTAATGTTAGGGTTTCATTTTTGAGAAAAATAGTAAAATTTGTCATTTTTGCTGTTCACCACTAAAATCAGCCAGTTCCCCATTATAGGCCTATGCATAAAATGCTTGTCATATTATTAGTTTTTGTGCTTGTGTTACTGAGCTTAGTAGGCAATTTTATGAAAGGTGTGTGTGTGTGTGTGTGTGTGTGTGTGTTTGCTGTTTCATGTGTCTTTGAAGTAGACAGATTGACCTTATTGTAGAACTTGTAATGTCTGATAAATTTACTTTAGTATACTGTCATACACAGCCATACATGCACTCTTTCAAGTAAATAAAAACATGGGCCCCCTTCTCTTACTGCACTTCAAAGAGGTCACTGTGGAGAAAACTAAAACAACGGTTATTGAGTTTATGCTCCTGGCTGGAGTCCTGTTTGTAGCTTGGCTGTCTGGTCATTTCAGTCCTGTGACAACCAAGGAGCAAGATGAAGGCGCTTCTCTGTAGAAGAGGCTCAGGATATAATCATGCAGCCTGTAACTCCCAGAGAGATGCTGGAAAGTGAAACATCCACATCCTCAGAAGGAGAGTCTGATGTGGACTTTGTGGTGGAGTCAGATCATTCTGCTTCCTCTTCTTCCTCTCCTGACCTTTCCACTGAGAGTGGAGAGGACACAAAGGATCCTGCAACAGGATGGACTTCAAAAAGTGGGCAAGTCTGGTTTCTAATGCAGAGACTACCCACTATGTTCCTGTTGCCAGAGGTTTGATTCCGGGGCCGACACGATATGCCATCACCAGGATTTGCAACGTGGAATCCTCTTTTGATTTATTTTTCACTCAAGAGATCAACATTATTGTCAACATGACAAACCTGAATGCCATGCCACGTGTAGTGCAAAACTGAATAACCGTTGTTTTAGTTTTCTCCACAGTGACCTCTTTGAAGTGCAGTAAGAGAAGGGGGCCCATGTTTCTATTTACTTGAAAGAGTGCATGTATGGCTGTGTATGACAGTATACTAAAGTAACTTTATCAGACATTACAAGTTCTACAATAAGGTCAATCTGTCTGCTTCAAAGACACATGAAACAGCAAACACACACACACACACACACACACACACACCTTTCTTAAAATTGCCTACTAAGCTCAGTAACACAAGCACAAAAACTAATAATATGACAAGCATTTTATGCATAGGCCTATAATGGGGAACTGGCTGATTTTAGTGTTAAACAGTAAAAATGACAAATTTTACTATTTTTCTCAAAAATGACACCCTAACATTACAGAATGCATGATTATATTTTGTAATGGCTATGAGATTAAAAAATGTGGTTTTAATGGGACATTTTTGTCCTCAAATGACTTAAGAGGGTAGTACATTTTAAATCTGATGCTACACAAAAACTAATAATGCATCAAAGTCAATATTTTGGCTAATCTTTGACATATCAAAGAGTGATAAAAAAATCCCCCAGCCCCCCCAACATTTGTTATATGGAAAATAACTATTTTTTTGTGTTTTTCCCATAAAAAATATTAGCATCATGTAATCAAACTGGCATTTAAAGGGTTAAAATCCTGATAATTATTCAAAATTTGATAGTTTTGATCAGGACTGAAGTTGATTTAACCCAAAAAAGCAGAAAGAAATATTAATCAGTAAATTTTTATACTAACAAAACTAACACACTAACAAAAACATTCAATTTCACTAACTAATGTGATTTTTCAGAGTGTCCTTGGAAAGTTGGGTACCAACAGATCTTTTTGGAAGGGAATCCATCTGGCAGCCAATACTCCAGAAGGTCTAATGGATCCCAAAGAATAATTTTAGATACATTAGGAAATCGGTCAGGTTGGGGATAGGGTGGTAATAGTATTATTTCTGTCACAATCAGCAAACTGTATCTACAGACAATACCGGAACTCTGCTTTGCTCGAAGGACTGCATAATTATTTCTATCGCAAAATGTGGATCATAACATACATGTACAGCTACATTCGCAGTTTATACTGCTCTCCCGACCAGCACCAGTCCGCCCTGACAGCAGCCACACCACCTCTCCCTCACTCTTGCTTGCCCACTCACTCACTCCGCTAGCTTACCGTTAGCCTGCACACTGCAGCTAAAACACTAGTGGTACCTAAAACTGTCAAGACCGCCCAAATGGCGAAGTACTTGCTCTGTAACACAACAGCTAACAAAAATGTACGTCCATAATTTACAGTTACCAACACAAGTCTTATCCTCCCACAGACAGATCAGCTGTATAGTGATGCACTCACACATGCTAGCGGAAGGGAAGGGAATCCATCTGGCAGCCAATACTCCGGAAGGTCTAATGGATCCCGAAGAATAATTTTAGATACATTAGGAAATCGGTCGGGTTGGGGATAGGGTGGTAATAGTACTATTTCTGTCACAATCAGCAAATTGCATCTACAGACAATCCAGGAACTCTGCTTTGCTCGAAGGACTGCATAATTATTTTTATTGCAAAATGTGGATCATAACATACATGATGTAGAGCAGTATAAACTACATTCGCAGTTCATACTGCTCTCCCGATCAGCACCAGTCCGCCCTGACAGCAGCCACACCGCCTCTCCCTCACTCTTGCTTGCCCACTCACTCTCTCCGCTAGCTTACCGTTAGCCTGCACACTGCAGCTAAAACACTAGTGGTACCTAAAACTGTCAAGACCGCCCAAATGGCGAAGTCCTTGCTCTGTAACACAACAGCTAACAAAAATCTATGTCCATAATTTACAGTTACCAACACAAGTCTTACCCTCCCCCAGACAGCTCAGCTGTATAGTGATGCACTCATGCTAGCGGAGCCATAGACAGCTAACCATTAGCAAAAGCGAAATTATCAACTCAGTTAGTAATCTACCTTATTAAAATGTTTTTACTTGCCGTTTCAGCGTCCCGGATCGTTGGACTGGATCCTTTCTTCAATTTCAATTTGGATAATACTCCAGCGTCATATAGTCCCTGATTATGTATGCACTCCAGTGTAAAATGTGCTGTACACATCCGAAAAGACTTACTCAGAACAGGTTGAGGCAAGTCTCCAAAAATGAAATCCATCCACTTGTCTGCGATATTCGTCTCTTTTGGAAGGCTGTGCAGTGACTGATTTGATGCTCTGCATCCAGGAATAATACGCTTTTCATGGCCCGTTTTCAGCAACATGGCTACTCTCCTGCTTGCACTTGTCTCAATGGCTCACGTAAAAAGAAGCGGGCACTGAGGGGGCAGTGTTACGCACATTTTTTAGCTCGACAACTATTGGTTATCCGGTTCGACATAGGATCAAATTCTTACTGGTTTGTAAAGCTGAGAGGCCATCATCCCATAAGAAATTTTACCATGGTAAACTATACATACCATGGTATACCATAGTAGTACCACAGTACCTCGAATATTACCACGGTACATCAAATATTACCATGGTACATACCATGGTACCTCAGATATTATATGGTATCTCAGATAGGCTAATTTCATGGTACCTCAGATAGGCTATTACCATGCTACTACAGATATTACCATGGGATGTATCATGATAATTACTTAACTCCCATGGTATCAACATGGTAATATCAGAGGTGCCATGGTTCACACCACAGTACATTGGAGGGTACCATGGTAGTAGCAATCTAAATCACTCTGAAGGGCCATGTGACACACCAGGCTGAGTACTGTGAAATACAAAATAATGAAATGAAAAACTTCTGCAATTTTACCTATTTAAAATTTTGAATGCATGCCTTATACCTTTAGTGGAGTATTTTCACATTGCTACTTTTAGTAGTTTGTTACTTTCACTTTTAGTAAAATATTCTGTTTTCTTCCTCTTCTTTCTCAACACATCTTTACACAAAATATCCTCCTAGCCAAAGAATTACACTTTATATTCTCACCTGAGATACAGATGTTCTCAATGTTGTTATTAAATGACACAACTCAGTTCATACAATGCTACATTTTGGTGTTTTACTTACATATTTAGAAATATCCATACAGATACACCCAATCACACCCAACACACACACACACACACACACACACACACACTCAAATTAGGAATACAGTGTATAGGCTTTCTTAATTATCAAACAGTGAGATTAGGTAACAACAAAGAAGATTACAAAATGTATACAGGTATACAATGTAAAAATTACAACACTAATTACTTTTCTTGCCATCACAAGTTCAGTTGTTCCTGCAATGGCAACTGGTACTGTATCCCATAAACATTCCTATAAAAACATTTCCATAAAGAAGTCCTGCTTATTGATTTTTAGTGTTACCTACAATGGTTTAATATACCCAGAGATATAAGAGATAGCTACCTCGCTATAAAGAGTTTGGCTGAATCTCTGACGATGGACACATTTATATCATCACACATACCATTGTTTTGCTCAGCCCTACTGTGTGGATGTGGCCCTCTTTTGATCACGAGACAAATTGCTTCTTTAAGGCTGGTGGTAGCCTTCATAAATTTAACTTGTCTCAAACAGGCATTTTCATCACATATAATTGACCGATGTTCGATTGCAATACATATATAGCCACTATGTCCTCACATGACACTGCACACAATTCATTTGAGATCCTTACTTTTACAAGAAATTTTGCAATGTTTGTATTGATCTCTGCATCATAGATAGCTGGTTGTCTGTGTTCCTGCTGCAATTGCTTGTAGAAAATAAGTTCTCCGCAAGAGCAGTTTGACTCTCTTTCACAGCTGCAGGGTTTTGGTACAACAACCAAGGACTCTACCATACCAAAAGCAATTAGCTGTTTGTATTACAGAATTGTTTCTTTTGAAATGGACACTGTAGTCTCTGGTGGTGACTAACATGTTATTATACACACAATGCTTATACTCAGTTACACTGTTATGATGTTGGTACCCAGTGAGTGTACAGCTGTCTGCAGTGCAGCAATTTCTCTTACATTTAACAGACTTTGAGAGCCACATCCCAAAATCACTAAATGTTCTTGAATGTAATTTGATGACTTAGTAACAATGTTACAACTTGTCATGGAAAAGAAAAAAATCTTGCATTTCTCTGCTTGAATCCTAAAGTACATGGCCCAAAGCCATGACAGCTCAGAGTTCAGACCCTAGACTTAATACAGTCTGTGGACTGTGAGTCTGTGAGTTGCAGTCCTACACGCTTCTCTGCGCTTCCATTAGAGCAGTTACCCACCCTAAACTCCACAGAGAGGGTGTCTGCCCCCCGACCACTTAAATTATTTAAATCAAAAGTAAACAGAGGAGGAGTTACACATAAAAACCTAATAAAAAGTAAAACCACCACTGCAACAGTACAACAAAATAGGAGAATTAAATGTGGACTCCTAAACATCAGATCTCTCTCATCTTAAGCTGTTAGTAAACGATCTAATATCAGATCATAATATTGATTTATTTTGTCTTACTGAAACCTGGCTGTGTCACGATGAATCCAATAGCCTAAATGAACCCACTCCCCCCATTCACAGTAATACTCACAATCCTCGAGGCACAGGCCGAGGAGGTGGAGTTGCAGCCATCTTCGACTTAAGCCTATTAATCTATTAATTAAACCTAAACCTAAACTAAATTATAACTCGTTCGAAAGCCTTGTTCTTAGCCTTTTACACCCAACCTGGAAAACACTACAGCCAATTCTATTTGTTATAGTGTACCGAGCTCCTGGACCGTATTCTGAATTTTTATCTGAATTCTCAGAGTTCTTATCAGGTTTAGCCCTTAAAACAGATAAAATAATTATTGTAGGTGATTTTAATATTCATGTGGATGTAGAAAATGATAGCCTTAGTGCTACGTTTATCTCATTATTAGACTGGCTTCTGTCAGAGTGTACATAAACCCACTCACTGTTTTAACCACACCCTCGACCTTGTTCTTGTCTATGGCATAGAAATTGAACATCTAACAGTCTTTCCACAGAATCTTTTTTTATCAGACATTACATTTAATAACTTTTGAATTCCTATTACTGGACTACACTCCATTAGGCAAACATTCCTACACTAGATGTCTATCTGATAGTGCTGTAGCTAAATTTAAGGAAGTGATTCCATCGGCATTTAATTCAGTTCCATGTCTCAATATAACAGATGACTCCTATGCTATGAGGGACTTTAGTCCCTCCCAAATTGATCATCTTGTTAATAGTGCTGCAGGCTCACTGCGAATAACACTCGACTCTATCGCCCCTCTAAAAAAGAAAATAATAAAACAGAGGAGGTTAGCTCCATGGTATAACCCGCAAACCCGCAAATTAAAGCAAACATTGAGGAAACTTGAAAGGAAATGGCGTTCCACCAATCTGGAAGAATCACGTTTAGCCTAGCAAGATAGTCTTAAAATTTATAGGAAGGCCCTCCATAATGCTAGAGCAGCCTACTACTCATCATTCATGGAGGAAAATAAGAACAACCCCAGGTTTCTGTTCAGCACTGTAGCCAGGCTGACAGAGAGTCACAGCTCTGTTGAGCCATGTATTCATATAGATCTCAGTAGTAATGACTTCATGAGCTTCTTTAATGATAAAATTCTATTAGAGACAAAATGTAGCACCTCCTGCCCTCAGCCGGTACTGACTTATCTTCAAACACTGGAACCTTAGAAACAACTGTAAAACCTGATGTACATTTAGACTGCTTCTCTCCCATCAACCTTAATCAACTAACTTCAATGATTTCTTCATCTAAGCGTGTCACGTGTCTCTTAGACCCTGTCCCAACTAGGCTGCTTAAAGAATTTTTACCCTTAGTTAGCACTTCTTTACTAGATATGATCAATCTGTCCTTATTAAAAGACTATGTGCCACAGTCCTTTAAAGTAGCTGGAATAAAACCTCTTCTTAAAAAGCCCACTCTTGATCCAGGGGTTTTGTCAAATTATATACCTATATCTAACCATCCTTTTCTCTCTAAGGTCCTTGAGAAAGCAGTTGGAACAGGGCTTAAAAGTGGAGCATGACACTGAAAGCAGGCTCCTGGGTGGCAAAAATGGAAAAATTCACAATTTTTCCATTTTTGCCACCCGGGAGCCTGCTTTCAGTATCATGCTCCACTTTCAAGCCCTTTTCCATATTTTGAAAAAATTGTGAATTTTTCCATTTTTGCCACCCGGGAGCCTTTTTTCAGTATCAT
>VMKM01005039.1:0-10059 GCA_008360985.2 Macquaria ambigua
TACTGATTACTGTACTGATAACTGTACTGATACTGTACTGATTACTGTACTGATTACTGTAATGATTACTGTAATGATACTGTAATAACTGTAATGATACTGTAATGATAACTGTACTGATTACTGTACTGATAACTGTACTGATACTGTACTGATTACTGTACTGATACTGTACTGATTACTGTAATGATAACTGTACTGATTACTGTAATGATACTGTACTGATTACTGTACTGATTACTGTACTGATAACTGTACTGATACTGTACTGATTACTGTACTGATTACTGTAATGATTACTGTAATGATACTGTAATAACTGTAATGATACTGTAATGATAACTGTACTGATTACTGTACTGATAACTGTACTGATACTGTACTGATTACTGTACTGATACTGTACTGATTACTGTAATGATAACTGTACTGATTACTGTAATGATACTGTACTGATTACTGTACTGATTACTGTACTGATAACTGTACTGATACTGTACTGATTACTGTACTGATTACTGTAATGATTACTGTAATGATACTGTAATAACTGTAATGATACTGTAATGATAACTGTACTGATTACTGTACTGATAACTGTACTGATACTGTACTGATTACTGTACTGATACTGTACTGATTACTGTAATGATAACTGTACTGATTACTGTAATGATACTGTACTGATTACTGTACTGATTACTGTACTGATAACTGTACTGATACTGTACTGATTACTGTACTGATACTGTAATGATAACTGTACTGATTACTGTAATGATTACTGTAATGATACTGTAATAACTGTAATGATACTGTAATGATAACTGTACTGATACTGTAATGATAACTGTACTGATACTGTAATGATACTGTAATAACTGTACTGATACTGTACTGATTACTGTACTGATACTGTAATGATAACTGTACTGATTACTGTACTGATACTGTAATGATTACTGTACTGATACTGTAATGATAACTGTACTGATACTGTAATGATACTGTACTGATTACTGTACTGATACTGTAATGATAACTGTACTGATACTGTACTGATTACTGTAATGATAACTGTACTGATTACTGTAATGATAACTGTACTGATACTGTAATGATAGCTGTACTGATACTGTAATGATAACTGTACTGATTACTGTAATGATAACTGTACTGATACTGTAATGATAGCTGTACTGATACTGTAATGATAGCTGTACTGATACTGTAATGATAACTGTACTGATACTGTACTGATACTGTAATGATAACTGTACTGATACTGTAATGATAACTGTAATGATAACTGTAATGATAACTGTACTGATACTGTAATGATAACTGTAATGATAACTGTAATGATACTGTAATGATAACTGTACTGATTACTGTACTGATTACTGTACTGATACTGTACTGATAACTGTACTGATACTGTACTGATACTGTAATGATAACTGTAATGATACTGTAATGATAACTGTAATGATAACTGTAATGATACTGTAATGATAACTGTACTGATTACTGTACTGATTACTGTACTGATACTGTACTGATAACTGTACTGATACTGTACTGATACTGTAATGATAACTGTAATGATACTGTAATGATAACTGTAATGATAACTGTAATGATACTGTAATGATAACTGTACTGATTACTGTACTGATTACTGTACTGATACTGTACTGATAACTGTACTGATACTGTACTGATACTGTAATGATAACTGTAATGATACTGTAATGATAACTGTAATGATAACTGTAATGATACTGTAATGATAACTGTACTGATTACTGTACTGATTACTGTACTGATACTGTACTGATAACTGTACTGATACTGTACTGATACTGTAATGATAACTGTAATGATACTGTAATGATAACTGTAATGATAACTGTAATGATACTGTAATGATAACTGTACTGATTACTGTACTGATTACTGTACTGATACTGTACTGATAACTGTACTGATACTGTACTGATACTGTAATGATAACTGTAATGATACTGTAATGATAACTGTAATGATAACTGTAATGATACTGTAATGATAACTGTACTGATTACTGTACTGATTACTGTACTGATACTGTAATGATAACTGTACTGATAACTGTACTGATACTGTAATGATTACTGTACTGATACTGTAATGATAACTGTAATGATACTGTAATGATAACTGTACTGATTACTGTACTGATTATTGTACTGATACTGTAATGATAACTGTACTGATAACTGTACTGATACTGTAATGATAACTGTACACTTGTCTTTAACCAAATGCCGTCAGGGACGTAAAACAACACAAGGATTTCTTCCAGAAGCCAAAGACCTCAGAGGTCCAGGAGATGGTGAGTTTGCTCTGAATACAGATAAACTGACACAATGTTCCTGTTAAATCTTTACACATCACATATTTATTAACTCCCCTCAGTAATCACGTTTACATTCTTTCATTCACTTTCTGAGAGGGACCGACAATCTCAGTGAGTAGAAGCTTTGCTAAATCCCATAATATCAATCTGTCCACTTAAAAGGAAGAGATGCTTTCTTTAACTTGACCTGAAACACGGAGAAGCAGCCCGAGCTGAAATATCACACTCCAAATATCTGCTGTGTTTTTCCATATGTGCTGTGGTTCCTGTGAGTCTCAGAGTCTCTGCAGCGTTCTGACAAGTTTAAATCCGGCTTTAGACATTAAACCCGACTAAAGCTACAGGAAACAGAAAGCAGGAGAAGGAGGGAAGACTTGTTTTACAGCATGTTATTAGTACTGAGGAAGAGATTAGTCTCTATTCTACTGTGTCTACTGTATCTACTGTACTGAATCTCTACCAGCCTCAATAAAACTGCACCAACTCTTCTCCAATGTAGTTTATGCACGGCTCTCTGTCTTCTACTGCACTGTGCTGCTTGTTCACCTGTATTTTATGACTGTATCTGTCTCTGCGTCTCTACCAGTTCTTGCTGGTCTTTGACCTGTACATCAGTATTTCATACAGACCTCTCTTCCTGGTCCCCTGGTGCAGAGGGCTGTTCAGGTAACTCACTGCACTCTTTTTCCTCTGAAACACAAATGGAAAAAAACATGTCAGTGACAAATTAATGTGAACAATTAATTCATGTGAATAATCAATTTTATTTCCAACAGTTTCCCTTCAGAGTTCCTACTGGAGGCCAAAGCTCCTCCACTAACATCAGTGAATCTGATGTGTTTGTGTTTTCAGTATCGCCACACGCTCACACAACCTGCAGGCTCCACTTCACCTGACACCTGTACTATTATTCACCTGACACCTGTGTTATTATTCACCTCTGTTAGTAAAGTGCAGATCTCACACAGATTATTTATCAAATTGAAGCAATTTTTAATTAAAGATCTGGAAACATTTTCTGCTCTATTTTCAAAATTGGACAAATCCCCATTAATGTGTATGATTTTACAATTTCCCCCTTTGATATCAGGTATGTATTGTGTGTACTGTATGTATATATATGAATGTGTATGTGTGTATGTACTTTATGTGTGTGGGTATGGGGCAGCTGTGAGTGAATAATAAGATAAGCAGCAAATCCTCACAAGCAAGAAGCTGAAACTGGGAACGTCTGCTATAATGTGTGTGTGTTTTGCTTTAAAAGTGACTTCATTTATTAATCAATTTGCAGATTAATTTTATGTCGATCAACAAATCGATGAATTGTTTCAGCTATATCTGACACTGAGAAAAATGTCCACACTTTTGGAGCTGGAAGTTGTAAAATAAGGAAACCGCACGTGTTGTCTGCTGTGTTGTGAACGTATTGCTGGTGTTCGTACCTCGGGTTCGAACACAGCGCCGCTGTACACCGGATTGGCCGTCGTTCTTCTCTTCCTCTCCTGCCGTTTGCTCTGAATTTCTACAATGAAAACATCAAAGTGTGAATGCAGAAACCTTCAGAGCAGCAGCATCAGGACGATCCTCCTGCTGTCCAAACAATCACTCACCTTCCAGGTGGTCGTGTGTGACCAGACCCAAAGACACCATGAAGGCCAGTTTCTAGAAGAGAGAAATCAAACAGTTTATCAGAACCAGTCGGTGACACCGAACCCATCATGTGTCAGTCAGCTGTCTGCAGTACCTCTGGGTTCTCCTCTTTCTTGGGTCTGGGAGGAGGAGACAACGGAGGAGTGGAGGAAGAGGGGAGGCTGACGACAGCTTTCTGCTCCGCTCCACCTCCTGATTTAACAGTCTGCTGAGAGGAGAGAGAGGAGACACACCACTTCAGTAGGAACCAATGATTGGTTGGAGCTGAGAACCACAGACAGGAAGTCAGACAGGACTGAGGGACGGACCAACATGTTGTTGGTTTGGATCTACACGGGAGGTTTGTTCACTTGATTAGTTTCCATATTTGATGCAATATGTCAATCAAAAAGATCTGGACGGTGGGCTGGATGATACACTTAAAATCAATGTCACAAAATTGATATCCTCCGATACTGATACTGTATATTTTGCAGATATATGCAGAATTCCCTATAAAATAATCAAACTGGTGTTCACTAAAATGAAATGTCTTACATTAGATCAAACTCTTCATATGTGTACAAGACAAACTTGCACAAATAATTTGGTTTATTTTCAGTCCCAACTTGTTTGAAACATGAGTTTGGACGACAGAAAATTGTAGTTAAGAGAACATCCAGTCCATAAGCAATAATACTGAATTATTGTCCAGCCTTACTTGATATAGAAGGGCCGATTATAAATATGATAAGACAGCAGGCTAGCCAAAAGAGATTCTCATGGTTAACGACTGGTTTAATGTGATTCGGAGAAATTAACATTTGACTGGAAGAAGAAAAGTTTGAAAGCTGCTGGACTGAGTCTGTTTCACCATTTAGATCAGATTTATATGAAACTAATAGTGCTACATGAATTCCTCTCGGCTCCTCAGCTACTTATTCTAAGTGTTTATTAGTTGTTATTTCTTGCATATTTTCTCTTTGCCTCTACTTTGTCCAAGACAATATTTTCAAGACAAGCTACACAAATGTGGGATGTACATTTGGTTTCACTTTTACAGGAGGACACAAGGATGAGGACTCTCTTCTTTTTGGACTAATAGTTTCTCAGGGAAACGATCAGGCAGTAGTCTTACCTTGGGCTCAGTGGTCAGGCTGCTGATCTGGATTGGCTGGGCAGGAGTCGGGGTGGGGATAGGGGTGGGGTTGTGTGCCTGGGCGGGGTTGGCGAGGCGGGTGGGGACAGCAGAGACTGGCGTGGTGATGACGATGCCTGTCAGCGGGGTGGAGCCGGTCTTACCGCAGGGCTGCCCATTGACGATGCGGACCTGGTGAATGGGAGCGGCCGAGGTCAGCGAGGACGACAGCTTGGTGGCCAACATGACGGGCCTCTGGAGCAGCTGGGGGGCCGCCATCATGGGCGGGGGAGGGGCCGGGGCGATGGGGATGTTGGTGGGTGTGGCCGGTTTGGGCCTGACCTGGTGACAACAGACAGCCAATCAGAATGACCCGACACTGCTGGGTAACGCCACTGTGGAGCTCTGTCTCAGGCTGACTGCTCTACTACTAATACTAGTACTACAGATTCTACTGCTACTACCACTAGTACTACCACTGTGAGCAAAACTTTCTCAAGGCTTCAGCTCTGTTTAGAAATGTAAACTTGGTTTAGTGTTTCATTGTTTCCACCTACATTTAAGCCAAAAACCCACCTTGGATGTCCCAGGCCTCATACTGTATATATACTAATATATATACACTACTCCTAATTTCACTATTACTCTAACTACTACTGTTAGTAGTGCTACTACTATTACTGTTAATTATACAGCTAAATTGCTAATACAATCACTTTGACATAATGGACTTGGAGTGGCCTTATTTAAATACCCCACCCCCCTTTATTATCATT
This sequence comes from Macquaria ambigua, assembly GCA_008360985.2. Taxonomy (NCBI): domain Eukaryota; kingdom Metazoa; phylum Chordata; class Actinopteri; order Centrarchiformes; family Percichthyidae; genus Macquaria; species Macquaria ambigua. The sequence goes on from VMKM01005039.1 coordinate 5,945, forward strand.
ATCTTGACTTCATTTTGTTCTGTTTTATTTTCTCTGGAGACACTATACAGCATGACCACGACAGGACTTCCATTTATTGATTAACAGGTTTATCCAAGAGGAACAGGAAAGACTTACTTTCAGAGTTTTCATTGTGTTCAATAAGGAAATGTATACTTGTAACCCAACAATATATAGTCAACCCAACCTTATTACATATGAACTTGTGCTGCCCCGGTGACCTGTTTATTCTGTCTTCATGTTCTACTCAAAACAACCAAATAAAGTTTAAAAAAACACTCACTGCTACCACTATTATGGATACAAATACTACAACTACTGCTGCTTGCTACCACAAAGTGCTAATACAGCTGCCACAAATAGTAATCCTACTATCGAACCAGCCAGAGCTCCCAGTGGCATTACTCAGAACAGGTAAACATCACCAACATGTTTCCACTTAAAGGGTTAAAACACACCGACAGCCAGAAACACAAAATACCAAGAAGCTGCAGGAAAACAAGCTCTCACCACAAAAGGTAAACACACACTCACTCACACACACACACATTCACACATTCACAGGCAGGAAACCTTCATAGCAACCCGTTCACAGGTCAGTTGGAAAATTAAAAAAAAGCACAACGAGAGGAGAAGAGATGAGTAGAGGCAGCACAGAGCAAACAATGTTTTAGTGCCACGGAGCAAGGCATGAGTGTTTGCTTTGGTGCACTCCTGCCCTCTGCTGGAGAGTGAGCGAGTCACCTCATGTGGGCCACAAACACTGATCTGAGGGGGTTAGGGTTTGGAGGCGGGTCTTACAGGGACGCACCTGTGGCTGAAAGGTGGGTCGAGGCGTCAGTCTAGGAGGAGGGACAAACTGAGGAACTTTGATTGGCTGGGCGGTGGTGGTGGTGGCCTGCACCTGAGACAAAACCACAGCAGATGTGGATCTGTGCTGCTGTTACACTGACATGTCTGCCGCTGTTACACTGACATGTCTGCTGATATTTGACTGACATGTCTGCCGCTGTTACACTGACATGTCTGCTGATATTTCACTGACATGTCTGGCGCTGTTACACTGACATGTCTGCCGCTGCTACACTGACATGTCTGCCGCTGCTACACTGACATGACATGTTTGCTGATATTTGACTGACATGTCTGCTGCTATTAGTTTACCTCTCCAGTATCTACAGGACTGTACTCTATCTGCCACAACACATAACCAAACGTTCGTGCACAACAACAGAGGTTGGGAGAAACTGAAGCCTTGCACATTTTTTGCTTCAGATTATGTTTCTTTTGGCTACAACATAGCCTACATTTCAATACCAAAAATAGGACTGTCCATGCATTTTAAAGATGTTCATAAATACAGTTTTTTTCCTTGTTTGTTGACTGTGATGTTTGAGCTTCACTGTGCCGAATGATGTATGTGTATGTGAGTTTGACACTAGAAGACTTTTCACAACTAGTTTGGAGCCAATCACGGTCCAGTATTAAACTTACACTGTGTGATGGGGAAACTTGGTCACAAACACTAAAAATGGACTTTTCAGTGCAGTAGGAAACATCTTGTGTCCAGCTGTTAAACTTTAGAAATGAACAGTGACTGTCCAATCATAGCTTAGCAACAGTAACTGGTGACAGCAGGTGTGTCAGTGTTTGTGTTTCTCCACATGTTGAAACTGCATATATGCCATGTGAGAACAATGACTCAGCAATCAGACATTTTCCGACCGTATTGATGGTGCTGATCTTTGAGGGAACAGAAAGGACCAGTGAGTCCAAAATGGAGGAAGCTATCGTATTAGTTGTGTCACACAACCCAAAAGTATTCACTACGTCACCAATCTTCCATCTCTTTCGCGAGGACATACGGATGAATTTTGCTGTGCCACTTCCTGGTGTGACCAGACACTTCCTTACTCAGGACGATGTGGTTACATGACATTTGCCTTACACTTCTACTAGTCCTCCTCTGTTGTTCTACATGAATATGTGGCTACGTGAGAACTGCTACTGGTGCTGTCAGTTTGGCTGCTAAAAGGCCACCACTCACACCACTGCCTGCTCGAACACTTGCCATGTGATTAGAGAAACATCCTTCACTTATAGCAGGGACACTTTTCAACTCTCTAAAACCCCCTGAAGGCAGTTTAAAAACCCACAAGTCTACAGACTGCTGTCAAAATGCTCGTCTACATTCAGTAGCTCTCCTCAGCTCTACAGATGAAACACATACTGTACAATAAGTCAGATTAGAGGAAGGCGATGATGATGCACAGCGGCGGGAACCGGAGGGTCTTACCACCATGGCGTTCTTGGATACCAGTCGCACGGGCTCCGAGCTCTGATTGGTCAGCTTGCTGGCCACCTGCAGGTTGATGGGGGCGTTCTGCAAGTCGGGTTTGGTGATAGCTGTGGTTACCATAGCAACAGTGGCCGGGCGTTGTGGCAGGACAGAGCCAGGCAGGGCGGGTGTGGTGGCAGCTTTCAGCACCAGAGGTAGAGTCTTCGTGGTGAGGACCGGCGTGACTGTCAGGGTCTGTTGAGGGAGAATTTAACCCATGAGACTGAGCAGAGGGATGTTAAAGGAACCTGCTCTGATTTTATTGTGTTTATCTGTTTTACTTTTTTAATATTCAAACTGTTGTTGTCATCAAGCCTGCTTTGCCTGCTTCTACTCCAACTTCTAATTTTCTACATTTCCCAGGATGCAATTTGATAACAGAAGGGTTGTTAACTTGTTGCGTTACCCTCTGACTACAATGGATTTCTCTCTGTATGATTGTTGAATGTGAATTTGATTTTCAGTATCAGATACCAAAATGTGACTTTATAACTAAAGATTGTTACAACATTTTCTGCTTTTACTGGATGTCACATTGTTAGTTTTTGCTCATTTAACCAAACAGAAGACTAATAACTTTTTTCTTTTCACTTTACATCCAAAGAAAAAGCTTTGGTCCATGTGTCCACAAGCAGTAGCATAACTTCTAAAAACAGTAAAAACTTAGTTTTAGGAGCCAAATGATATTTTTAACCTAACTGCCAATCCTTTGTTACTGTAGGTATCACTCACAGTTTTATTTATAAATGCACAGATGGAGAAATATCTGTTTCAGAGTTGATAATATTCATGTAGTTTAGAATGAGAGGGAAATAACCTGATTATGCTACCTACCTGACATTATTTGGTTATTTAGTTTAACATTATTGGTGTAACGAGTTGTAATTTGAGTTGTGTTATTTTAATGATATGTAATTTAAAGTCTTATCAATGGACATCATTATTAAATAGTATTTTAATCAATTATCAGTTCAGATATGTCGACCGTACTCCATATTACCTATTTTACTCTAAACAGCTTAGATATTAGCATGCTAACGTTAGCTAAACACTGATGGTTCGGTTAGCTAGTTTAGGTTTGAACAGCTGCTGCTCCAGGTGAGTCAAAAACATTTAGTGCTGTTGCACTTTTTCCTTTCTGCTACTTTTGTCACGTTCTCTGTGTTAGTTAAATTAGTAGGTTCCTTGTATCAGCTGGCCTCTTCTTGCAGTTTTGTTCTCTATGGTGCGCAGATTCTTTAGTCTTTTCATATTTAAAAATACATTATTTTCTCATAAACAATTAACTGCATACAATGGACCAAACCTTTTCTCTGAATATAAATCATAAGCTATAAATGATTAAGTTCCCTGCAGCGTAAGATTAAATCTACTTTACATTCAAAGAGAGAAGATTGTTTCATATGGAAATTCAATTTCTATCCTTTGATTCATTAAGCTGTCTAATTTCTTAATATATATAAATTGTGTGTGTGTTTCCTACCTGCTGCAGTCCTCCAGGTATCTGCTGGCTCTGCAGCAGGTTGGTCGGCTTCATGTCGCCGCCTGCTGGAGGAGTTTGGACGTGCAGCTGCAGCTTTGCCTCTGGCTCCTGCTTCACCAACAGCTCCTTCCTCAGCTGCTCCACCACCTTCTTCTGCAGGAGGAGAGGAGAGGAGGGGAGGAGAAGAGAGGAGGGGAGGAGAAGAGAGGAGAGAAGAGGAGGAGAGAGGAGGGGAGGAGAAGAGGGGAGAGAAGAGGAGAGGAGGAGAGAGGAGGGGAGGAGAAGAGAGGAGAG
>VMKM01005040.1:0-10059 GCA_008360985.2 Macquaria ambigua
CCTTCTCCTTTAACGGTAAAGGCTACACCTGGAGTAGGGCCCCTATGGGCTATTCGGAAAGTCCAGGGGTCTTTCACAGTGCACTGCGAGACAATTTACAAGGCCTACATCTCCCCGGGGGGTCCATCTTATTGCAATATGTGGATGACCTTATGATCAGTAGTCCATCAAAAGAAGCATGCAAATCTGACACCGTTGTTTTGCTAAAACATCTGGCTGACAATGGTCACAAGGCTAGCCTGTCTAAATTACAATTTGCTCAAACCAGTGTGACATATTTGGGGCATGTGATCACAGCAGAGGGCAAATCCCTCTCTCCAAAGTGCGTACAAGCAATACAATCTGTACCAAAGCCAAAAACTAAAAAGCAAATGATGAGTTTTTTAGACATGACGTCATATTGTAGACAGTGGATCCCAAACTATTCAGAAAGGGAGGCAGCTCTCTCTTCCATGATTCATGGTAAAAATCTAAATGCGCATGACTCACTGACTTGAACAGACGACGCTGACAAAGCCTTCACTGACTTAAAGGGCTCACTACAGACCGCTTCTACTCTGGGACTGCCAAAACCGGACCAACCTTTTACTCAGTTTGTGGACCAAAAGACGGTTACATGACACAAAGCCATGGAGGTAAACAAAGACCTGTGGCTTACTTCTCAACAAACTTGATCCTGTTGCAGCTGGCTTCCCTCTGTGCCTGAGAGCAGTAGCTGCAGCAGAAAAATCTGTGCTTGCATCACGTGACATTGTGGGGTACAGTGACCTCGCTTAAGGTGTAATGTACTTAACCCTGCAACTCTCTTCCCTACTCCAGCAGATGTTGAACCACATGACTGTATTGTGTCCATTGATCAGGTCTGCACACCTAGACCTGACCTGTCCTCCTCTCCTCTTCCAAATGCAGACATGGAGCTGTTTGTGGAAGGATCGGCATCCCGCTCCCCGGACACAGGTGAAGGGTTGGTGGGCTGTGCAGTTGTTACTCCACATGAAACACTGTTCAGTGGAAAATTACCATCACATCTGTCTGCACAGGCAGCAGAACTGATAGCTCTCACTGAAGCTTGCAAATTGGCAAAAGGCAAGCCCATAAACCACCACTGCCCTGCTGGATGCCATTCGGTAATGAAATGTGAAGCTCATACAAATAACCTTGATCCTATCTCTGTAGGAAATGCAGCCGCAGCTGCTAAGGCAGCAGCTGTGAATGGTAACACCTATTTTCTTTCCTGTTTGCAAGGTACACCTGATGAGAGTTTCAGTTTTACAAACACTTTCCACCCCACAGGAACGTACATGTTGTACATTTACTGATAACATGTGGGTGGGGCCGGATGGCAAGCCCTGTTTGCTGCGTGTCCTCTTTCTCTGCTATGTCAAACTGGCAAAACAGGGCTGACTTGGGTGAAGGCCCTGCCACTGGTGTTGTTTCACATGTGAACATGAGTCAGAAACAAACATGGTTTGAGCCCATTTGAGATCCTGTTTGGTAGACCACCCCAAACAGGCGTGGGGCCCAGAAAACCTTTTCTTCCTAATACAACTGTGATGATGATATGTTGAGATATTGTGCCAACCTTTCTGCAACTCTCAGCATTGCATTCACAGGTTAAGTGTGCCCTGCCATGAGCAGCAGACGGGTACCTACACAACCTGAAACCAGGTGACTGGGTCCTGATCAAGGACCATCGGAGACGCCACTGGAAACAAAGACGGTACTACGGACCATTCCAGGTGCTCCTAACCAAGGTCGCAGGGAAAGCTACGTGGGTGCACACCAGCCATTGTAAAGCCATCCCAGAGCCAAGTGGGGACATTCCCCCGCACAAGCAAGCCACTGCCCAAGAGAGGCATTAAGTGGCCAACAAGTCACCACAACGCGCTGAGGATTCGTCAGGAGTGCAGGTGGAACACTGCTCCTAAGGTGACCAACAAAACCACCAAGGGTGAGGGGTGAAAGAGCGCCCCCCTCCAACACACGGGCTGCTGAGCCGCACATCAAGAGAGAGGGGTGAAAAAAGCGCCCTCCCAAATAGCTGAAAGACAATGCTGGAACAGACACATGGATAATGGACTGGGTGGCTGAGGGTAGGATGAGCCAGACGTAATAAAACAATGTGCTGAATAAACAAACAGCCCTCAGGATTATGTGAGCTCTGTCAAACAGAGGAATCAGTGGAGCTTTGAGTGAAAGACCTGAGTAAAAAATGTATTTACCATCGAGTTAGGGAGTCTATTTTATTATTAGAAAGAAACTGAGCCGATCAAAAGAATTTAGTGTTAAGTGAAATATAGTTTATTTTTTTTTCTTTGTTTATTTATTTATTTGTGCGGGTGTTTGTTTGGTGAATGGGATATACTGTATAACTCTGGTCCACACTCCAAACCAGCAGGTGGCGGTAATGCACCTGGTTGCCACCCGCTATAAAACAGAAGAAGAAGAAGAGTCGGCGGAGGAGGAGCATTGAGGAGGAGCTATGAGGAGGAGGGCGGAGGACTGCTGCCAATCATATTTATACGGGCGTACAGCGCGAAACAGTTACTACCTTTCTGTCTCACTCATGAGAATTAACTTGACTTATTTTGGTTCACGGCGGTTCCTGTGAAACTAGCTGCTCTCCGTTGTTAGCTAACAGCAGCAGAGCATTGTGAGCTAGTTCGTTACTTCCGGACAACATGTTCACAACTTCTGAGCGTCTGTTTCTGTGCGTCTGTCTGCTGACTGTGAGTGGAATAATACCTGGACAAGAACACGGTAAGAAAGATAACGTTAAATTAGCAGCTAATCAGCTAAACCTCAAGACATAGATCTAATAATTATTAGTAACTTCACAGATCCACAACACCTGATGACACAGGTGATTTGATGTAGCATCCTCCTGGTTCATTGTTTTGGTCATTCGGGATATTAAAACGAGTTAAAAGAGTTATCAAGGGGATGCCCAAGAACTTTTTAAAAATATATATTTTGTTTCATGACTGTCGGAGTGTTGTGGCTTTAGAGAGTTTAGCTAAATGATTTAATAATAATTTAATAGGAACAGTTTGTTTTACCAGTATTGGGTCTACACTGCCACATCCTGTGTAGCTGGAGAGGCTTCACTGTAACAAGATGCTGCTCGTTGTTACTGTGGTTAAGTGGATCAACCCAATACTGAATTTTAACTATTTTAAGTGATTATTAATAACTATTCTGCACGTTATTTGCTTCAAATCTAAACGAGTTTTCATAAAGCTACTTCCAGCAGTCAGTAGTCTGTATGCAAGGGCGTCACCGTGGTATAGACAAAGTGCATTTCCCACTATTCTATATTTATATATGAACATTTGCACATTTAGAACAGAGATTTGAGGACTACATTGATCATTTAAAGGAATAGTTTGTGATTTCTGAGAAAGTGGCTTCATAAACAAGACACTTTACTCATTTTCACTTGTTGTCAGCTGTTTAATATTTAATGGAAAACTTGGTGTTGTCCACCCGTGTCTTAACCTGATGAAGATGGAGTATTGCTCTCCATGTAGCCACAATCATTCACACACAAAGCATTTACCTGTAGTGCCTCACTAAGCTGCCTGTTCAGCTGGATTCTTACACTTACTGTCTGTGTGCTAATGTACTAAACTGCATTATAGTTCATGTTCCACTTTCTCACCTGGTCACCTGTATCTCCAGACCACGTCCCTGTCTGCTTCCAGCATGTCTCTCTGTGCTGCCTGCAGTGTGACCACATGTCATTATTTTACCTGAAGATCAATGACTGATGACATTGATGATCATTTTAATTTGATACACTGAATATTCTGCTTGAATATCTAGTTTTATTTGCTTTAATGTAATCCTGCTGTTTATCTAGCTATACAGTAAGTGTATAAAGAACAGTGTACAGTAGTAACAGTTACCTGAAACATTAGCTATTGTCTCATCTACTAACCTAACGTTACCTATTTTGGTAGCTAGTAACTTACTGTCTGAATAAAAACTTGTCCGGCTGCCGGTCCTGCAGATTAGCCCCCACCCCAAAATAATGCGTGGTAACACCCTAGTTTGTTTGTGTGCACTGCAGGTTTTTATGCAAACTACTCTGTCTTACCGTTTTTCTCCATTGAGTTAATGTATTTGTGTTCTGACTGCATATGCTGCTGATGCAGTTAACACAGCTTCAGATGCCTTCACTTGACCCTTCATGATTTTTGGCTATTTTCACTCAACCATCACAAAGAAAACCTGGTTTACAAAACATTTAACACAATTACAGAGAGAGTTCAGATTTCACCTGAGAGTTTTCTGTTTACAATAATCTCAGTCTCGTTCCTAATGAAGAGACACGTGCTCACTCATTCACTGTGTGAGAATATAAAGAGGTTCAAAACTTTATACTCTGTATTTGCTAAAAAAAGAAAATCATCATCAATCACAGTTGATTCTGTGTGAAGAATTGGAGAACAAGTTTAAACCAGCCACAAATACGGCAGCTGTGAATGCAAGTGTGCAAAAATCAGAAGAAACATGTGACAACTATTTTAACCGAAAACTGCAAACTTCTAACACCTGTAGTGGTGAAGAACAACCAGCTGATACCACTAATGATTCTGTTCGGGAAAGACAATCTGTCCAAACTTTGGTGGATGGTTTGCAACCAGAGCTCAGAGCCATTTTTGTAATATATTATGTGGGATGTCAAAGTGCAAGGCCGACTGATATAAAAAGACACTGTGCACACGTGGAGACTGTTGTTCAGGATGAAAAGAATCAACAGTCAGATGACTCAGTCAGCCTACTGTACTCCAACTGGAAGAGAAAGAAATCCTTCGTTTGGGAGGAACAGAGAAAACAATGTTTGTTGGAAATATTTCAGATTAGGTCATTTTTCTTCAGAAAGGGATGGCGAACAAGCCACGTCATATCCACCATCCAACAATGTATCTGTGAACAGACCATTTGGAGACAGAGGTCAGAGAGCACAAAGATCTTGACTATCTGTGAAAGAGCAAATTCCTTATAATGTTTGTCAGGAGGAGAAACAAAATTCACAGACGTTTGGATTGTGTGACTTTAAAGATGCTGATTTGCTATGTTCCTCTCTTCATTATAAACTGAGCTAAACTGGATGTATAATACATCCATGCTGTGTGGCAGGTGAGCAATTGTTAGTGGACAGAATAGGCGCCATCTTTGGGTCATATTCATTGACAGAAAGTCATGGAGAACATCTCAAGATCTCAAGAGACATTATGTGGGAGTTACACGATGGAACTATTTCTTTGTGGGCGGACTGATTTTGTGGCGTCTTGTAGTTACAGCATGTACGTCCCCATAAAACCACAAACTGTGGTTGTACATGTCTCTCTCTCTCTCTCTCTCTCTGCTTTATTGACATGAATGTAACAACAATATTGCCAAAGCGTCAGATAATGATATTAAAATAAGAATAATAATAAAAAAAGATACAATTCATAAAATCAGGAAAATAGCAAAAAACTTAAATACACGTGTGTGTGTGTCTATCGATAAGTAATCTGACTACTAACTAACGTGCTTGTAGGTGTTTCAGAGTAATTGAGGTGACATGTAAATGTTATCTGATTTCCTGCCTTCACCTGATTGCTCTTTATTTAAACATAATGATTAAAATATGTTTCTCTTCCAGGACCAGAGGTCATCATAGTGAAAGAAGACAGTGATGTTATTTTACTCTGTTCCCTCAACACCAAGGAGAACATTGAGTCAAAGCGCTTTGACTGGAAGAAAGATGGTCAGAAGCAGGTGTTCCTGTATGATGGAGGCGTTCATGACAATAACGGCCGTCCAGGTCAAGATGAGCAGTTCAAAGGTCGCGTCTCACATTTTCAAGATGAGCTGAAGTCTGGCAACGCCTCCATAATCATCAGAAATACGAAGGTGGCTGACAGTGGAGACTACACCTGTGATTTTCCACATCTTCAGCCAAGACAAATACTCACACTTGTTGTTGGTGAGTGCTTTCATTAAACAGTTCATCTTAATGTTTTTATTTATGTTTTGTAGTTTAGGTTTGACACCAACTGTTCGTCCATTCAGTTTTCTGTTTAAACCTCTGACGAGTAACACTTTGAAAGAACGACTTTAATTACATACCAGCAGTTTCATGTTGACAGCTGAGAATCACATGCAGCTGTCATACTGGCAATAAAGAATTATTAATACAATAAAAATCTGCAATTTCTGAACGTAGTCAAGATGTAGATAAAACATATGAACATCTACTGTATATTCATTAGTATAGTTACAGTTTTCTTTCTAACTTCAAGATTAGCTTGAAAGCAGCACCACATGTATCTCAGACAGACACGGACACATCAACAGACAGCTGACAAGATAAAATCATAGTACAGTGACTCTTTGAAGTTATAATGTTAAATTCATGTTGAGACTCAAAGTTTTTAACTCAACTCTGTGGTAATTTATAGCCCCAGATAGTAAGGTAAGATTCCTACAGTCGGTTGCTTACTTCTGCAGTGTTTGACTGACGCACCAGCAGTTCAGGCAGCAGCAATCTGACCTCTTTATGCAACTAGTGATAATTACACAAGGAGTCATTGTTGGTGCACTGCTGCAGATCCTGGCATGTTACCAGGTCAGTGCAATAGTATGAAACCATTGGCAGGACTGTGTGTGGAGTGGCTTGAATGTGCGTCCCATGGATGTATAATACATCCATGCTGTGTGCCAGGTGAGCAATTGTTAGTGGACAGAATAGGCGCCATCTTTGGGTCATATTCGTTAACAGAAAGTCATGGAGAACATCTCAAGATCTCAAGAGACATGTGCGAGTTACACAATGAAACTATTTCTTTCTGATTTTGTGGCGTCTCGTCATCACAGGGAGGTTGCCAGGCAACCAGCAAAGAGTCCAGAATGTCATTGTGCCCGACCAAGAAATAGCTACAGCATGTACGTCCCCATAAAACCACAAACTGTGGTTTTACATTTGTTTGTGTATGAATTAAACACTTTAGTCTGCTGGTAGACAGAGTCAGGCTAGCTGTTTCCCCCTGCTTCCAGTCTTTATGCTAAGCTAGCCTAACGGTCTGCTGGCTGTATCTACAGCACAGACGTGAGAGTGGTATTAATCTTCATATCTAACTCTGTAACACAGCGAATAAGCAAACAGGAAATGGGTAAGTGGAGTGCTGCCTAATCAATGAGTGTGCTGAATCAGGCTCTGATTTGGTTCTCTACACTTATAAGGTCCCCACTATTGTTTGAGTGGACATAATATCTAAAGCATGTTTAGCTTCTTCTAAAAATGTGGTAATTAACCACCACTGAAAACACTGTTTATGAATCATCGCTACAGCAGCACATGCTCAGCAGATCATACACAGGTCGACTGATTAGTCAATCTACAGAAAATAAATTGTCATTAATACATTTCTAGTGATAGCTGTCCTTAATAAGCTTTTGTTCATACTGTGTTCACAGGTGCAGCTTCAGAGCCGTCTGTCACGATCCTTGAAACAAAGGGCTGGTCGCTGCTGCAGTGTGAGGTTCGAGGTGCTTCTCCTAAACCTAAAGTAGAGTGGCAGGACAGAGCTGGAAACATCCTTCCTGCTGAAGAACCACAGGTCTCAGAAAGAGGAGGCAGCTACAACATCATCCTCCAAACTACTGTGACCAAGACCGACGACTATCACTGTGTAGCCACACAGGAGGAGATCAGCCATCAGACTCAGGCTAAGATTCATGTGTATATCTATGGTGAGATTTCTTTCTTAGTGGTTTAATCATCAAATCATTGTAATTGTTCATGTGTTAATCTCAAAGATGTTCTGATACCTTTTAATGGTTCTTTGTGTAGTGTGTGACCAGTGTGCTGTACATGACATGCAGTCACATGTTGAGTGTTGCATTAACGTTTCTTTGATTATATGAAATTATGATCAGTAAAAATATTAAGCTGTGATTCATATTTGAATTCAGCTTGATTTAAAAGTAAACATGTTTTATGTTACAGTACTTTAATGCAGGGCTGCAGATAAAGATTCCATTATTGATTAATCTCTTGATTATTTTGCCAATTAATGGTGTAGTATTACTCAAAGGTCTGCATCTGCTTATTATTCAAGGTTAGAGGTCCGGAACAATTGGCAATAACAACAAATGTGCTTCCAAGACGTAATCCAGAGTCCAGCGTAGCCTCGGCTCAGGGTGTAGATCTCAGGCACAGCAGGAGTTCAGCAGCAGTCACATGGAAACAGGCTGAAGTGGAGGTGGCAGGACAGGGCCAACAACATCACCCTCCTCCTCCTCACTACTGACACCAAAACCAGAACCAAGCTCCGAGCCGTGTAGCCGAGCAGCAGGAAACTGGCCATGAGATCAACGCTAACATCACTGTTCCTGCTGAGATTCATCCCAGTGGGGTTTTTATCTGCAGCTGCTTTTAGATTTTAGGGTTCAGGAGCATGCACACCTTTAGTTGTTCTCTGTGTGTCGGCTGTGACGTCCAGTCTGCTGTTTATGATGTGCAGTTACATTCTGACTGTTACATTCACTTTGTGCTTTCTGTTGCAGAGTCCTGCACTGAGTCCTGCACTGAGTCCTGCACTGAGTCCTGCACTGGATGCGTTGTTGCTGTGTCAGTTATCGTCACTCTTTTAGTTGTTGGTGGGATTCTAGCTGTACTTTATGCCAAACTTTACATCAAACTAACTTCTAAGAAAGGTAAGTTTAAATAAAGTATCAACATGTTCATGATGAGCAGACAACACAACACGTTCTTTATATGTTTCTCATGTTCAGAGTCTTGACAGCAGTTTTATCTCCTCACACATTAAACAGTCTGTTGGTATTTACACCAGGGGAGGATCAAGTCAGGTGGGATTTTCTTCAATATAACTTTGTTTTCCTTCCTGCAGGTCCAGAGAGAGTTCCAGACATGCGACGTTGGCTGCTGAAGTTTGTGTGTGTGTGTGTGTGTGTGTGTGTGGGTGTGGTGTGGGTGTGTGGTGTGTGGGTGTGTGTGTGTGTGTGTGTGTGTGTGTGTTAATGGTACAATAATCAGCACCATTAGATGAATGCACAAGCATAACAGTTCCCCGTTCCTTCCCTCCACCCCCCGTACACCCAAATAGAGAAAATAAGAAGAGGAAAAAAAATAAAATATATATAATAAAATACTATAGATATAGATAAATAAAGAAATATATATTATATTACATACATGTTAACCAATCGGACTGTTCAGACAGGAGGCGCCGCGCTGCACAGCTCCGTGGTCGGCTTGCACTCTGCTGAGTTTCAGCGTCTGTTCTATTTTCTCCGCCCGCCACGAAAACACACTGATAATCTATTATAAACGATGTTAATGAATTCAATTTCACTATATTTATTAGAAATAGTATCAGTGCTGTTTGTGATTGTGCTTTTTAAATGACGTACGTATTCCACATGACTGCACACTTCTCTTTGGAACAGCAATAGTAGACAGTGGGGGCAAAATAATTTTAAAATTTCCTACACTGCACACATACATACGTACATAGATATACATACACATTCATACATATATACAGAAATATACTATATGCATGAGCGTATATAAGCAGACTTCAGTGTCCCCCTTGTTCCAGAGGGTGCATGATGTTCATACACACTCAGGATTCGCCTGAGACAAACAAAACACCAAAAACTAAAACAGCGACAATTGTAAGTACCAATAACATAATGTGTGCCTTATGTGTAGTTTACCTATATCCATAAGGGCTCTGAGCCAGAAATTGTCCAGGTCCATTACTGATCACCTCTAGAGAAGTTTTCCAAATAAGAAAATAATGGAAAATGTGTCCACGGTTATGTTTTTCTAAAGTTAATTTCTCTGATGGTAAAAATTCTGATATTTGGTCCATGAACAGCTTAAAAGTTGGTGGATATTTGTTTTTCCAAAATAGAAATTTTAGCAAAGTATGTTATAATAATTAATACTCTGAGAATCGGGCATGTCATTTAATAAATAGAAACAAGGGTTTAAATCAAATTCTATTTCCAACGCAGATTTAGTGAATCGAATTC
>VMKM01005041.1:0-10053 GCA_008360985.2 Macquaria ambigua
TACGCATTTTTAGTGTACATGTCAAATAGATCATTACGGCTCAAATGATTTTTTAGACCAATGTCTGTGCTTTGTGTGTGTGTGTGTGTGTGTGTGTGTGTGTGTGCTTACTAAGTTACTTCTGCTGCACTTACTGTAGGACTTCTCAGTTAGACAAAGTCAATGTCCCACAAGCCCTGACCCAAAAATCCTTTCCATCTGAGTATGCCACACTGCTGTGTGATGCCCCAGTGTTTTTAATGGGCTACTCAGTTAATATTAGGGATGCAACTAACAATTATTTCCATTATCAGTTAATACAGCAATTATGTCTTCGATGAATCAGTGAATCACTCAAAGTTTCCCACAGTCCAAGGTGACTTGTTGTTTTGTCCGACCAGTTTGCTGTGACATAAAAGCCGCAAATCATTTGTGCTTGAAAAATGACTAAAATGGTTAATCGATTATCAAAAGATTTGCCAATTAATTTTCTGTTGATGGATTCATTGTCTAATGGTGGCAGCAATAGTTAATATTGTACTTTAAAGATAATATGATAATATATTATCACATTATTATTACAGCTTCTCACTTAGAAATTGTTTTTCAGGAAAATAAACATTTAATCAGCACTGCATGCTGCATTTAATGAAAAAAACACCCTCAAATTCAGCTTTTCTGGATGGAATATTTGAGTCCACAGAGTCTGTCACTACTTGTGACAATGGACAAACTCCACCCTGTATCACCTGATGTCAGGTGAGGGACAAAGCATCACGAGTAATATTCTTTTTGCCAAGATAGCAGCATACAGGCACATGTAGGCATCTTCTCGAGGTTCACACATCACCTGTCTCATTTGGTCTCATTACTGAAGAGGCTGTGGTTGTGCCCCTACTCTATCCAGCTGCAGCTTCCTCCAGCTAACACACTCATCATCACCCCAGTATGGCCAGCCTAAACTTTGATGTCTGACTGCCTAAAATGTCAAGTAATGGCATTTTAATACTATGCTTTGGTATTGTCATTAGCTGCGGTTACATGGATAATATTTCTTCAACCTGATTGAAATCATTCTGATTAGAGATTCCAACTTAACTGTTTACATGGACGCTAAATAAAAGGGATCCGATAAGACATGCGTTTACATGCCCAAAGCATTTATTCAGAGCATAACTCTTTTGACATGCACCCAGTGGTTCCGCCCACCGTGCTTCTAATCTGACGAAAATATAAGAGAAGAAGAAGTTTTAGCATCTAATCTGCCGGAAATATAACAGAAGAAGTTTTTGTTTTCGGCTTTGTTCATCTTTTCAAACAGCTAGTTGTTTCGAACCTTTCGACCATTGAGGCGTTCAACAATCCCTAAATCTTTTAAGGTTTGGGCTATTATTCCGATTATTAGTCGAATATTAGGGTCCATGTAAACGCAGCTATTGTCAATGAAACACTTTTCAACTTACTCTCTTAATGAAAACACATATAATACATCATCATGCTGCAAATCACAGTTTAAAACTAGAAGAGCTGCAAGTTGTAATTTTTAAGCAGTTCTTGTCTGAACTTTCCACTTCTCTGATCACAGATTTCTGCTTTAACAAAACTATCCCACTCATAGGTTCAGAACTTGACTCTTCCTCAGGAAACTGTCCCGGCTAACCCTGTGGCTGGGTGCTCACAACAGCTGCCTCCCAAGATTCCAAGATTCACTCCACCCTACTCCAGCCAACATGCTGTTTGGTTGATGAATGTATTCCTACCACTAACAACTACAAAAACAAGTTTTCTACTTTTCTTTTTCTCATTTTTTATTTTGACAACTCAGTGTGGGTGTTCTATCTAGAGTTTCTCCAATTCAGTGTTAAGTTTGCCACTTGAATGTGGCTGTCACACGCCAACAAGTCCTCCCAATTTCTGATCTGATGCCTTCTCAGCAGGACCACATCCTTTATCTGTACCTTTGAACACTGTTACACATCACCATTGAAAAATAAATCAGTTAATGATGTCACAACCCTATTACTCCCCTCCTAGCTCGCTAATCACAGCAACACACTATGTTTGTCTGTACACATGTTGTATAAATGTATCTGTGTTCTGGAGGCTCACATACAGTAATGCAATGAAACACATTTCCCTTTGGGGGAAATCTATCTATCTTACAACTTTGTTAAGGTTAGGAGACCTTCATCATCATTGTTCTAATAATACACGTGGCTAAAGTTATGGAACGATTGTGGTGATGTATCAATGCATAACATATATCAAAAGCACTTGTACATGTATTTCTTTCTCTTTCTCTACAGACACAGACACACACTCCCTGTCTCTGCTGTCTAACCAACCACACAGTTAACTGCCACCAACGGATGTAAGCCTCACTGAACATCACTCTGTGCTTCACTGCCTCCCTCTCTTTTCAACTAATTCGATTCATTCTAGAGGCTAATGTACAGAACTGTATACTAGTGTGATGACGTCAAAGAGGTGAGGTCATTTAGAGGAAAATTACAATCATCTAAATTCATCATTGACATTAACATGAAAAAAATGAGTGTTTTGTGCTAATTACACCAAAGAAGTGCAATAAAAGAACATTGACTTGAGCAATTTCACTGATAAATAGACATTATTTCAACATGGCATCTTCTCTGTTTGATAAAACTCTCACTTGACGCAAGGGTTTTTTTGCAGTTGTAGACCAAATCTAATCAAATTCAACTTTTTTATCCAAATGGAAGAAGTTCAGTGGTTGGAGGTGCGACAAAACACACCCGATCTAAAAGGACAGAGACAACCATTGAAGGAATTATACAAGGTCCTGTGGTCTGTACAGTAACTTTACACACACGCAATTCCCAGACATTTAAAGTTTGAGAGTCTTTTAACTGATTAACCATCAAGCAATAAATATGAAATTACTTACATATTCAAACAAAGCATTAGTAGCTGTAATCATCACAAATATGTCTGAAAGATATGTATAACATTAAAATGGCATCTACAAGATAGACATCATAGCGTCACTTTAGCCAAACTGTCTAAACCACTAAGAAAATTATTAGCAAATCAGCATAACATTGCCTAGTAAGAGGAATCAGTCACATGGCCTATCCTTCTCCAAAGTGAAGTCAAAGAGAAGATTTTTTAAAATCGTATTATTTCTAGTGTGCACTGAGATTAGGATCAATTTTAGAAAAAGTCTTCAAAGACAACATCAACATCTGAAACGATGCATAAAAAAATATCTTTAAATCCAGCATGTTAAAGACCTTCATGTCTTTTACATTTAACCCATTAGTCAATATGAGAGCAGCAGACACCCTGAGGATACAACACAGCACATCAGCACACTGCTATCTATTCATCCATCTATCCATCCATCTATCCATCCATGCATCCATCCATCCATGCATGGCCCACCAATCTGAGCAGACAGGAGTTTCCAGCAGGTGTGTAGAGGACCACCAGACTGCCTCTCAGCTGTTCAGTGTCCAGCCCCCTCAGCTGGATCCTGGCCCCCCCACCGTCGCCACTGCCTCCCCCTTCCCTGCAGCCATCTGAGACCCCAATCTTGCCCGTCTTGGCCTGCCTGCACTGATGGCCGCTGGGGTAGCCAGCGCAGCAGCTGGTTGGCAGCCACTCCAGACTCATGGCTAGCAGAGGAGCTTCCTCAGTGTTCCTGTGAGCGGAGCAGCCATGGTCCCCCTGCCCTGTCAAACCCACAGTCCTGACTAGCAAAATCCTGTTTCGGCATGGTCTGGCTCAGTTTGGGTAGTTTAGACAGCATCACAACCCAAGTAGACTTCCCATAGGAGCGAGCGCTTAACCTTCCTGCCTCGGTGTCCTACCTCCAATCTGGATAAGCCTGTGCAGCGGCGGATTAGCCTAGCCCCGGGAGGGAGGAGAGACTAAAAATAACAGCAGACTCACAGCGCCTCCTCCACCTCCTCCTGCTCCTGTCCCACGGAGAGTCCTGACCGCTCGCATCACGCTCTTCCACTTCCTGCGCAGGCTGGATGACATGGCCAGGTAGGAGCGGGATCCCAAGGTTCAAAGGCAGACCGGCACTACCCAACAGAGCTCCGCCTGTTCTCCCTCCTGCCTCTGCCTGTTACTCTGCACACTGTCCTGCTGCTTTTCCTCTGCCTCTCCCACTCACTGACTCTCTCTCTCTCTCAATTACTCAAACACACATACCACACACACACATATATAATACTTGTGAGTACTTTCTCCTAACTATATTCACTCCTTTAAGATTCACAGTCAGCATTTAGTTACCAGTATTTCTTGATATGTGTTATCATCTGGCTTTCTCAAGTTGTGTTTATATTTTTCCTCTTAAATAATTGGTTTTTAAAAACCGAATATACGTAAAACAACAACAAAAAAACATTAATAATAATAAGAAAACCCAAATTTGGATTCATGAAACATGCAAATGATTAGCAATTGCTAGCAAGTCATGATGTGGCTAAAGCAAGCCAGCTAGTGTAGCTAGTGAGGCAGCCTGAGTGGCACTAGCCTAGCAGTCAGAACAGACGCGCTGGTTATCTTCCTTGCGGTACTGCTACCACGGCTATTTAGCCACTGATTGGTGAATGGTCGCACGCACACACACATCATCAGAACTTTCAGTTAGTGTGTGAAGTGACACGTGGCTGAGCAGTGTGGAGAAAAAATGGACAGCACAGGAGAAAGTGAGAAGGAGAGAAAAGGTGGAGCTGAGAGGGAGTGCATTTAAAAGGAGAAAAGCTCTGCAGGAAAGTGCAGCTAAATGCTGCAAAATGACAGATATGTTCACAAGCAAGAGACATGGTCAATATTATTATTATTTTTTTTTTTTAAACACACTAGCAGGGCCGCCCTCAGCGCCTCATAATATCACAACTACCCTTCCTGAGTTGATTCTATGTTTCAAAAACTTAGAAATGGCATCAACACTTAATGATGCTCTGTAGGAAAACAGATGTGTCTGCATGGAAATAATGTTGAAAATGAAGAGCTGTATTCTCTTTTCTGTCAGGTGGAAGTACCTCCAGTTACCAGTGGTGAAAGTATACTAATACTTTCCACCACTGCCAGTTACTCAGAGCTACCAGAGCTTCATGATGATCAATAAGTCCAGTCAGAGCTCTGAGGAGATGCCAGGTGCACAACAAAAGTGCACCCCAAAAGTGCACAGACATCATAGATATGAGCATTTATTCCTGTAGCCTTAATTATGGAGGTGCAACAGACTCATTCTGTAAACAGAAGACACCTAGCTGTGTTTAACCATCTTGAATGTTTTTTGAAGCAGTTTTTGTGTGTACTAATAAAATTAAAAGATATGTTACTGGCATAAAGAGTAAACAGAAAAAATAGCAGTTCCAGTATACGTGGTATGTTGTGAATGTGTAGAGATTGGCCTGGGCTAAATTATTATCCAGTCCAGGCCTGATGAACACTGGAGTTTGGTATGTGTACCACAGGACATGAATATAGTACACTGTATAAGTGGTGGGTGAACCTTTTAAAATCTGTAAAACAAAAGCATGAACTTGCAAAACAGCAGCATTGAAGTCTCTACAGTGCATGTTCTCAGACTGCAGAGGAGCACTGCAAGCAAAACCAGTAACACTCACTGTAATCCTCTAAGTCTGTTCATTTATTGGCCTCCACTTGAGAGGAAGCACAACTGAGAGGTTCTTCAAACCAAGAAATAATTAGAGAATTATCCTAAAATAACTTGAGGTTTTCTGCAATGTGTTAATGGAGGTGATGAGGGTTCACCACTCTCTCATCACTCTGACCATCATCATCATCATAATGACGTGAGGTAGAACTGCAAGACTGTTCATGTCAAGCATGACGGGAGGCTGTCTAAATCCTGTTTAAGCCATTCTGCCACAACAATACACAATAGTACAAAATACAACACAACAACAATGTGGGACGACATAAAAAACACTATACATACATATGTATATAAAAAATATCTAATGCTGAATGAATTTACACATTGTAATGTACGCTAGGCTACTTTAGGCTAAGACCCTGATAAACTCCAAAACATGGACATGGACACAGACAACAGCAGACATGGACAGAGGATGTGCAGGCATTTCTACATGGGTGTCTGAATACACATACAGTTTCTACACATGTGAGCTGCACCAAATATTAAAATAATGAAAGTACAAAGTTCAAAGTATTTTTATTGGCCCTCACAGGGAAACTGGTTTGCAGCCAGGATCATACAAAAACACACAAAGCACTTAAACAGTGGTGGACAACCAACAAACACCAGGACAAACAGAGTTGTTCAGTAGATCATTCAACGTCCAGGTTAGAGTATATAATATACATATAAGCAATCTGTGCCAATGAGCAAATACGTCATCCCCCTTTCACACATACAGACTCAAACACTGGAGATGCTACAGGATGCCATTCTTTGTAAATTAAACCTCAAAAAAGCATGCTGCTGCCATCCATTGTGACTCAAAGATGCAAAAGTGAGCAGCATGGCAGTGACAACCAATAGTGATCATTTTGATTCCCAGAGGAAAAAAGCACAATTGTTTTCTTCTCCACTCAACTAGGTTAAAAAAAGTTGTTGGTCACGATCAACGGCTTCCCGATTCTCTACGACCAAACTTGAACAAGCTCCTAGGACTTGAAGAAGAAAAACCAAGTCTTGCCAATTCTGCCCAATAAGAGAAAATTAGGTCCTTAATGCAAGTATGCTTACAAGATTCAGGTTCATGAGAGACAAGAGAGACTGCCACTGTGAGCGTGTATGTGTGAACAGGAGGTTACAACTCAAGTTTGACATTAGGGATTTAGCGCTCAGCAGATCTCAGGTGATTAGAGAGCCTGCTAGGTTTATAGTTAGTGTGGATTTGGAGTCCACTCAGTTAATATGTCCAGCAAGGGAAACCTTCACATTGCAGACTATCAGACTCAGTTTTTACAACTTTGAGACTGTCTTCCTCCCCTTCCATTTTATTAACAAGTTCTCTTTCCCTAAATGTGTGAATCACAAAAATCATCCCTACCATTGGCGGTGGTGAAGTGTCCCACAAAGCACCTGATAAAGTCCTACAAAAGAAAATATCTAGGGTAATCACAATTGTATGCCATGGTGTGCACAGGCCACAGAAAATGTCCAGTAAGGCATCTTGTTCCAATTAATATGTTATCTGCTGCTACAGATTGGCCTACTAATGACAAATGTATGAAAAAGTGCCCTGAGATAACTTTGTTAGGATTTGGCGCTATATAAATAAAACTGAATTGAACTGAATTGAAATGCAGCCCCAACAAGACCCTCAAATTTGGTTTTATAGATCACTAGTCTACCAAAGTCTTACTGATAAATGATTTGATTCTAGATGTGAAACATGGCTGAAACCAAATGTCTTCTTACCATTACATGAAGCTTCCCCACCTGACTATGTACATGTTGCTCTGGCTACTAAAAATGTGGGAGTGTTGCCTTAATTTATAACTCTATTTTCAATTTAACCTCCAGTCTTGATATTAAATTAAACTTCTTTGAGGCTGTTGTATTAAAACCATCTTCATCAACCATGAATTGCTTTGTCCAGGGCAACAAAGTCAAACCATTCCACCTTGTGGTTCTCTATAGACCACCTGGGCCTCATTCCCAATTTTTAGAAGAATTTGGAGATTCTATCTCAGACCTTGTTACTCTTTCACTGCAGTGACAGGTCCTTTTGAAATTTGTACCAGTGAGTTAAACACGGCCCTTCCTCCTGGATTCAGTTGCACCTCTTTCTACCAAAACAAGACAGTCGAAGAGGTCTAGACCTCTGTGTAGTCTGTCCTCTTCCAGGTCTCCATGGTGGAGAGGAGGTCATGTGACTGTTTGGCAACAACTGACGTTGTCTGACGTCCACCTTGATCCATACTCTTCATATATGTTCTAATCTATCTATAATTTTGTCGTCCTGATTGTCCATACTGTAATTTTATTATGTTGTTCTATTCTGTACACACATCTATTTCCTGTCTGTCCGTCCTGGGAGACGGCTCCTTCCTCTGTTGCTCTTCCTGAGCTTTCTAACATAATCATAGTCATAGTCAAATGCATCCCAGGGGCCAGAGCGGGCGACGTTGAATCCTATTTAAAACTGCTGGCTAAGGATAAACGTAAATATGCTAAGATTGTTATTCACGTCAGCGGTAATGACACCTGATTGCGCCAATCGGAGGTCACGAAAATGAATGTTGAGTCGGTGTGTACATATGCAAAGACAATGTCGGACTCTGTAGTTTTCTCTGGGCCCCTACCTAATCTTACTAGCGATGACATGTATAGCCGCATGTCATCATTCAACCGCTGGTTGTCGAGGTGGTGTCCAGGTAATGATGTGGGCTTTGTAGATAATTGGCGGACTTTCTGGAGAAGACCTGGTCTGATTAGGAGAGATGGCATTCATCCTACTTTGGATGGAGCAGCTCTCATATCTAGAAATCTGGCCGAATTTATTAGTGGCCCAAAGCCATGACAGCTCAGAGTTCAGACCATAGACTTAATACAGTCTGTGGTCCAGACCAGGAGGCAGAGTTGCAGTCCTACACGCTTCTCTGCGCTTCCATTAGAGCAGTTACCCACCCTAAACTCCACAGAGAGGGTGTCTGCCCCCCCACCACTTAAATTATTTAAATCAAAAGTAAACAGAAGAGGAGTTACACATAAAAACCTAATAAAAAGTAAAACCACCACTGCAACAGTACAACAAAATAGGAGAATTAAATGTGGACTCTTAAACATTAGATCTCTCTCATCTAAAGCTGTTCTAGTAAACAATCTAATATCAGATCATAATATTGATTTATTTTGTCTTACTGAAACCTGGCTGTGTCACGATGAATATGTTAGCCTAATGAATCCACTCCCCCCAGTCACATTAATACTCACATTCCTCGAGGCTCAGGCCGAGGAGGTGGAGTTGCAGCCATCTTCGACTCAAGCCTATTAATCAAACCTAAACCTAAACTAAATTATAACTCGTTCGAAAGCCTTGTTCTTAGTCTTTCACACCCAACCTGGAAAACACTACAGCCAATTCTATTTGTTATAGTGTACCGAGCTCCTGGACCGTATTCTGAATTTTTATCTGAATTCTCAGAGTTCTTATCAGGTTTAGTCCTTAAAACAGATAAAATAATTATTGTAGGTGATTTTAATATTCATGTAGATGTAGAAAATGATAGCCTTAGTGCTGCGTTTATCTCATTATTAGATTCAATTGGCTTCTGTCAGAGTGTATATAAACCCACTCACTGTTTTAACCACACCCTCGACCTTGTTGTTGTCCATGGCATTGAAATTGAACATCTAATAGTCTTTCCACAGAATCCTTTTTTATCAGACCATTATTTAATAACTTTTGAATTCCTATTACTGGACTACACGCCATTAGGCAAACATTCCTACACTAGATGTCTATCTGATGGTGCTGTAGCTAAATTTAAGGAAGTGATTCCATCTGCATTTAATTCAGTTCCATGTCTCAATGTAACAGTTGACTCCTATGCTAACTTTAGTCCCTCCCAAATTGATCATCTTGTTGATAGTGCTGCAGGCTCACTACGAATAACACTCGACTCCCCTCTAAAAAAGAAGATAATAAAACAGAGGAGGTTAGCTCCATGGTATAACCCGCAAACCCGCAAATTAAAGCAAACATCGCGAAAACTTGAAAGGAAATGGCGTTCCACCAATCTGGAAGAATCACATTTAGCCTGGCAAGATAGTCTTAAAATTTATAGGAAGGCCCTCCGTAATGCTAGAGCAGCCTACTACTCATCATTGATAGAGGAAAATAAGAACAACCCCAGGTTTCTGTTCAGCACTGTAGCCAGGCTGACAGAGAGTCACAGCTCTGTTGAGCCACATATTCCTATAGACCTCAGTAGTAATGACTTTATGAGCTTCTTTAATGATAAAATTCTAACTATTAGAGACAAAATTCAGCACCTCCTGCCCTCAGTTGGTACTGCCTTATCTTCAAACACAGGAACCTTAGAAACAACTGTAAAACCTGATGTACATTT
>VMKM01005042.1:0-10044 GCA_008360985.2 Macquaria ambigua
TTTAATGAATGCCAAAGGTAACAAAATAAGCTGCCAAAACTGTCAAGGACAATGGTCAGCCCATTCTGAATAAGTGCTCATGTGATTACGATTCCTCAGAATGTGCTGGTAAACTCACGACCTGCCCAAACTGATAAGATTCCTTAGAACAGGCATCATATCCGAGCAGGGTAATTATGTATTTCTGTCAAGTTGAACTGAGACACTGAGAACCTCAGACATGATAAAACAGCTCAGAAATCCTTTGTGGTTTGTTTCCACCTTTTACCAGAGGGGAGTGAAGACTGACTCCAGAGCTCTCTGTCAGTGGGTGTTTTGATTTTTGCACAAGCCAGCCAGGAACATGCTAGCACTAGTTTGGGGGGGGGCACAATAAAGTGGGGGGGCTGGGGGTCCTCCCCCAGAAAAAAAGGATTTGGACACACTTTTCTGCATTTCTATATGCTTTGCTCATATTCCCAGCTACTTAAAGGCAACACATATGATTAAGATGGCTATCATGCTTAGTTTAATAATCAGAAAAAGCCGTCTTGTTTAACCCAGAACCCTGCTGAACATCACATGCTGTGGTATTCAATTAAGGATATAAGCTATACTTTGAAGAACAGGACTATCAACAGATAATATTCCATTTGCAACTGCAATCACAACATATAAGAAATGTATCAAAATATGAGATACATATATATATATTAAGAAGTCACACTGTTTTATCAAGATCACTGTAAATGAACGTGTTAGCTTTTGTGTATGTTCAAGTCCAGAGTCTAGTACTCTTTATTATGAGGAGTACATTATGATGATACCTTCTCACTGGAACTCAAAATACATGCCTTTTTAAAAGATATAAAAAATTAAAAAAACATTATAGCCACCATCTCATTGTCTTAAATGTAATGTCTTATAACATAATAACATAATCCTTCTTACCTTCATGTATCCATACTTAACTTTTACATTTTAAGATGGTAAAAGACATTAATCAATGACAGACAGATCAATTCATCAAACTTGCTGTTGTCGGCAACACTTCATTTTTTAATATTTCTATCACAAAACTCTACCAGTAACGGTACCACTCTAATCACAAACTGTCTCACAGCGTGAGAGTGGGTCCGCTTCATCCCGGCACACGCTGGTGTTGCGTCAAATTAATATAAAATAACCCGGCAACATAGGCCAGGGTAGCAGACTAATCAAGTCTACCCAATGTTAGAATATCGGACGCTAGAGAGCTACCACGGCGTTTCACTGGATTACAAATGTGTGTGTGTGTGTGAAAAATTGGATTTTTTAAAGTTTTCTTTGTCAGTTTTTCGGCCAAATCACTACAGAGCTTCCAGAGGAGCTTCTCCCTTATTTTAAGTTCTTATATATATATATATATATATATATATATAGCCCAAAATCACATATTTGCCTCAAATTTGGCTTTACAATCTATACAACACCGTCTTTTCTTAGATCCTCAATTCAGATGAGGACCTGACAGTAAATGAGTCCTACAGGGCTTTGCTTAACTCTGATAATGTGGGCCATTTATTTCTGTCTTTGTTTGTTGGACTGTAACTTCCCCTTCTGGGAGCCTCAGAGGGGATTTGATTTCCTCCAACCAACCAAAAGGTGAAAAGACGACTTCATGGTGACAGAAATCTTTCAAAGCCACTGGCGCTGACTGTCAGAGAGAGACAGAGAGCTGTGGAGTGACTCCTCAGTCTCCACTCCACCTTTGGGAAAAAGCCAAAACTAGCAGTTTTATTTGATTGGGAGTCAGTTCAACTTCACCATGGACTGTTTAGAGCAATATCACACACACAGCCGCCCTGCTCGGGTAAACAGAGAGAGAGTTTATCACAGTGCTTATCTGTTCAACTTTGGAAGTGTGCCACACCTACTCTAAGGAATATTGGCAGTGATTAAAAATTAAAGCACTCTATAGCGAATGAGAAACTTTGAGAAATGAGAAATTTCTCTATTTAAAAGAATGATTCATGCCATTTGTCTTTGTCCTGTGTGGTGCATTTGGAAATATTAAAATGGTATCTTCTTCTTGCACTGATATATGTGGAAATACTTTCAGTTTTCCTACCTCAACAACAAACACATCTTTTGCACACATACAAAAACCTTCTTTGTTTCGTGTGCCCCCCCCCTATACTTTTTCCCATCTTGATTTTTTATCACCTATCATCCATTTATGAGCTAGATGTCACATCAACGTCTATAGAAAGTTAATGGAGTTTAACATCTTGCATTGACAATCTATTTCAGCTTCATCCATCTCTTCTCTTTCCCCTTCAGCCTTCAACAACATTCTGTCCATATTTACCTGCCCTGTCCCTCAGGTAAATACATCCTGCTGCCTCTACTGGCAACTAAAGCTCCATGCAAGATGCTTTTTTTTAAAATCCAGCAGGGCTCAGTTCAAAATGTAGTTTCAACATCTGTCATTAAAGGAATTAAAGGAATGCAAAAAATAAGATGTGTCTTCTGATTAATCTAAAATTAGACAGACACATTTGTATTTGAACAAAACACCAAACAACAGTAAGATACTACAGGATATTAGTGCTGAGGAACTCCACATACACTAAGGAGGAATCACTTACTCCAAGCACTAAGATTCTCACACTTAACCATGTGACTGTCACAAACCGGCAGACCAAAACAAGGCAAACAAACAGGTAACAGACATTTGCTAGTGAAGAAGAATTAGAGCTGGAATGTCTGAACCCCTGAACAGCTACCTAATTCCAGCACTAATTCCTTATAGAAAAACACAAGACAATAGGCCTCATCAGCCCATATAGTACGACAACAGGCCTATACAAAGTGCTAACACATTGAATGCACTCCACTGGGGACTCTAACCACCAGTATTTCTATGGGATTTCAACACATAATTCATATTGCAGCGTTTTCTCTCTTAGATATCTTTTGAATAGCAGCAATGTCACAAATACACACATGCAATCACAAGGACTTGGGAAGGGAAATTCATTGTTGTATAATTATAACTCTGTATTAATTCTAACAACTGGTGGGACTTGAACCACACTGAGGGGAATGCCTCGTCACATACACACATACAATCACAAGAACCCTAACACCCAAATAAAACCCAGTTTATTGTCTAAACCTGCTCCAGTATTTATTGGAGCAAGTATTTATTTTGACAGCAGAGACCACATTTTTCCATTGACTTGGCTGGTTTTCATTCCAGCTATGCTACTGAAACGGCCTTACTAGAGATCAGTGATGAAAGTTGTGCCATTTTACTTCTCCTTGATCTAAGAGACATATTTGACAAAATGGATCATAATAGTTTAACTGACCATGTGAGAAATGATGTGGCACTTCACTCCAATGGTTTTCATTGTTCTCTGATGGACTATTTAGTGTTTATATAGGTAGTTAGTTCACCATTACTCTATATTTTGTACTTGGCATGGTTGGATCAACCTGCTAGCAGGCCCCAGGGTACAAATTAGCTGCTGGGGCCCTTTTGCCTGCTTTGCCCTGTTGGTAATCCAGCCTTGGTATTCTGAATATATATATATATAGTATATATATATATATATATATATATATATATGTATGTATATAAATATATGTATGTATATAAATATATATGTATGTATATAATGTAAGCACAGTTAATATGGTAGCGTGTTAGCATTGTAACATGGTGACAAATTCTGTTTTACATATATTCTTTTTCATACACAGCCTGTTCGAGTTGCCAGAGGCAGAACCTGCCTGTAAGTACTCGTACAGAAAGGGTCTTATGGTTGTCACACACCAACTCATGGATATTGCTGCGGCTGTTCAACTGTGATGGTATAATTTCCACAGGGAATATAAAGTGAGGAGTCAGACCTGTGTTGCTGTAGATGAGGAGCCTGTACAGAAGTGGTGCTTTTCTTCTTTAAGCCATGGTTAGTTGAGGATGTGTGGGCCCTTAAATGTTTTGGTTGATGTGTAAGTATGGCAAGACCTCATCTCCTCTCTGACATGATTTTGACATCTGATGATTTGCTACCACTACACTTCATAGTGACGTCAAAAAACTGAAATCTCATCTGTTACTGTATTTAAATTAATGCCTCTGACTTGGTTTTGGAATAGCCTTACTTAGACCATCTGCCTATCACTACAAAAGATATGGCACATGACACACAGAGAGATCCCGTACTGGCAAAAGTGAAACAGTATGTTTTCTCAGGTTGGCCAAAGTATGTACCAGGGGAGGTTCTACAACCATATGTGAAACGAAGGTTTGAACTCACAATAGAAGATGATTGTGTTCTCTGGGGTTTCAGGGTGGTCATCAGGCAGGACAGCCACTGGGGTATGGTGAAAATGAAGGCCCTCTTCAGAAGCCTTTATTGGTGGCCTAAACTTGATGAGGATACTGAAAGTGAGGTGAATCTGTGTGATATATGTAAGCAGCAGCGTAGCATGCCTGCCACAACACCTGTGCATACTTGGAAATGAGCTACAGGACCATGGGAGAGAATACACCTTGATTTTGCAGAGGATAATAAGCAGATGTTTCTGGTTGTTATGGATGCATATGCTCGCTGGCCTGACATAATTCATATGCAGACCACCACAGCCAGGAAAACTATTGAAGTTTTGAGAAACCTATTTGCATCATACTGATTGCCTAAAGAGGTAGTGACGGACAGTGGACCTCAATTTACGTCAGGTGAATTTGAGACATTCCTTAAGTTGAATGCAGTTAAACACATTAAAACTCCAGCTTACCACCCAGCCTCAAATGGGTTGGCTGAAAGATTGGTCCAAAACTTAAAAAAAAATAGAGCAGTTGGTGGCATGTCATTGCAGCACTGTATTGCTAATTTCTTATTTAGTTCTCGAAACATGCCACACACAACTACCAAGAAAACACCAGCAGAGCTGTTTTTGAAAAGACAGATTGTCTCTAGTAAAACCAGAGGTATCTCAGTCTTTTCAAACCAGTCAGACAGGAAGAGGAAACTCAGGTCTTTCTCTATGGGTCAACCAGTGCTTGTAAAAAAAACTACAGGGGAGGAGAGAAATGGTTGGATGGTGTGATTAATGATGTTTTGGGGCCTGTAACATACTAGTGAATGTGAACGTGTAAAAAGACATGTAAATCAAATGCTGGATGCAAAGAGAAAGGATGTGGCTCCAGAACAGACTGTAACAAGCACTGAAGGAGACTGGGATTACCATACTGATCCAGGAGATGATGTGAGGGACACTGATACTGTCACTGTTGTCTGTGAACAGACACTGGAGGACTCTCAGAGCTCAGAGGAGGCTGACCGAGCTCTGGAAAACCCTTCAAGTTCAGGATGCACGGAGGGCCCAAAGAGAAATGTGCGCCCTCCTCAACGCTTGGACTTACAGTGGACTGACAGAAAGAGACTATGGATTGAGGTCTCACATTATGGACATGCAAACATTATTTACACACAAGGAAGTTAAATTGAAAACTGTGTGTGTGTTCAGAACTCATGTGAGTTTGTTTGGATTGGGTTCTTTTTGTTTTGAGAAATGTTCAATAGAAGGGAACATAAAAACAGAAAATTGGTTTTAATTCTTCAGCTACAGGGGAGGAGCTGTGGTGTATAAAGAAAAGTATGTAAAATGCTTAACAGTGAGAAGAATGTACTGTTATAATACCAGTGCTGGTTTGGGGCACTATGTTGTTATCTGTTATCGCCTGTAGATGGCGATAGGGGGTTTGGGGTGCCTCAGTGTATAGAAGAAGCTAATCGAGTGCAGACGCATGTTGGCCTGCCTCCAAATGAAGTAGCCATCGTTGTTCACTAACTTCTTCTCTCTGTTGCTTTTCACCTGAGATTTATTTTCCCACAATACTGTGCGATACACAACAGTTGCCTCTGCTTTAATAGCCCTACTTGTATTGTGCAGTTTCCAGATAAACCAGGGGGTTGTAGTCTGAAAAGGCAACAAAGGATTCTCCTCAGTCATATAAAGACTGATGTTCTTGTCCATCTTGCACCTGTCCCAGGACTGCAGCAAGCACCTCCGAACGTGGTTTACGGAAATCTGCACATTCATGTACTGCTCAACTCAACAGGGCAGTCTTCAGCTTATCAAATGCAATCTGAGATTCACAAGACCATAATTTGGCATGATCTTTCTTGGGAAGAGTGCCTGTGCTGACTAAAGTGGCATTAAGGTTTGTTGCTACATCAGAAAAGGCAGAATGAAACATCTGTAATACCCCAGAAACCCGAATAAAGATGAACCCTCTTTAAAGGTTGGGTAGGCAGTTTTCTTTTGGCGTCACTGGGCAGAAATGCCATATTAACCGTGCAGCATGTTGTAATTCAAGTGGTCTGAGAGCAGACCTCTACTTCAGCCCCCCCTCTTGCCTCTGTTTTCAGGCTTCAGAAAATCTATCCCGTGACGGGAGACTTTAGCCAATCACAGGTTATTTCAGAGAGACGGTGTGTTCGTATTGGCTAAGCTACAAGAGCAGATGCGTGTACACGTCCCTTCAGACGGTGAAAACCTGATTCAGTGGAGGAAAATCCTGAAACTTGTGATAAATTTCCAGCACCTCCTTTGCCTGCAGCGGTGTATAGAACAGAACAACACGTCCTGGCTCCACACGGAGCTTTAGCTCATTATGTTCGATGCCATGGCGCTCGTAACGACGAGTGGCAAAGAGGCCTGATGACAAACAGTGGGGATAACTGTTGACGGGGGACAGTGGTGTGTGTGGTGTACTAGCCTCTCTTCCTGCTGCTGGACGGCGTTGCAGCTGCCTCTGAAGCCTGGGGCGCTCTGCTCTGCGGCCGCGAAGCGCTGGAGGGGCGTCTGAGAAAACAGGTCGTGGTGGGAGGGACCGCGGTCTCTGTGAGGCTCACGCCTTGGAGAGCGAGCCCTACGAGGGATACGGTTTCACTGGGGAACCGGCTCCTTCTGCTGCCGGTCCAAGTTGTGGGTTTGGTGGGAGGGGCTTAGCGGAGTGATACGAGGCAGCAGAGAGAGAGGAGGAAGGTTTTGCACAGGTTGCACAGATTCTGCCTCCCCCAGCTTTAATTCTTCTAGGGGGCTTCCACTGGTTGACCATTGGCCCTCTCCCTGGGTTGGTGGACGCTGCATTGTTTAGGCATCAGTCTGCTTCAAACAAAGGGCTTTGTAGGAGCCATATATATATATATTTATATTGTTTGTTTATTGCTCATCTCACCTATTACGTATGGTATGATGTTATGTGGGTTGGACCAGCAATAATCATCATCTATTTATTCACCTGTTCACCTACATGGCGGAGAATGAAGGTGGGCGAGTAGGGTTCTCACATTTTCTGTTGACCGCAAATGTCATCATCCACGTTCACTTTTGCACATATCATTTTCATGTACTGGATTTCGTTTCTGTTGGACAATAAAATCGCATAACTTGGAGTGGAAATGGATCAAATGGCGCGTCATACAGATGTTGATTGTTTCTCTGCCTCAGCCTCTCAACGGCTTATGGTGGTTTTAATAAGTCTCTACAGGCTTGTTGGATCGTAGAACAGTGTCTGACCCCGCCTCCCCCACAGGTCTCTAACACAGAAAGGGCTGCAAGAAATGCCTTCAAAAAGTTGCATCTTTAGTGACAGAATATGCAGATGCCTAGCATACTGTAGCGTCCGACAGGACGGTGAAAGAAGGATGCTGACGTAATCTCCCAACGCTCTCTTTATTGAGAAACAACGGTTACTGTCGGCCGTAACCACGCCACGCCAACTGAACAACCAAAAATGTACTGGCTTCCGCTCTCAGTCCACTCTGCACGCGCACTCTCACAGGCTCACGTCCTCCACACACTCGCCCCACCACCTCATCCACATTCAATACCAGTTTGTAACCATGAAACACCTGAACAGATATAACAAAACATGGAAATTACTGCAGGGTCGCTACAATACCAAAGCTAACTGAATAAATAGTTTACTTAGGTAAAAACATAGCATGTGTCGTGAGCAACGTGAACTCACCCAGGTGATTCCAGTGTATAGAAGGTTGCTATGGCAACACGGGGCGCTATTGGACTGGGTCAACCAGATAATGGGGGAAACAGCAGCCAAATAAAGGAACTCAGATAGGATTTCTTCTGTCAAACATCTGGTCATTTCTTGGTGGGGCTATGGCCCAGTCTAGCCCCACCCTAGCACCGTCTATGTGCAAATCCATGAATGTCTTTGAGGAGAGGGGCAAAAGACCTGGGAACTGAAGAACAGGGGCGGCACAGAAACCTTCAGGCAAACAGCCTTGAGGCAGGGCAGAGGCTGAGCAGGAACCTTTAGGCGGACGGCCTGGAGGATGACCAGACATGGGGGGCCGCTCGGGAGGACGACCAGACGTGGGGGGCCACTCGGGAGGACGACCAGACGTGGGGGGCCGCTCGGGAGGATGACCAGAGGCCGACCAGACGTGGGGGGCCGCTCAGGAGGACGACCAGACGTGGGGGGCCGCTTGGGAGGACGACCAGACGTGGGGAGATGCTCTGGAGGACGAGCAGGAGGCCAGCAACGAAGAAGGAGCCGCTCTGGAGGCCGGGCTGGAGGCCAGCCACATGGCTGCAGGTCAGGAACTGGGGACTGCTGCAGCCCAGGAGCAGGAACAGAGGTCTGCCAGACCGTTGACTCAGGGGGAGGAACAGAGGTCAGCTGGACCGCCAACCAGGAACGAGGCACAGGTGTCCGCCGGGCCGCCGACTGGGAACTAGGAACAGGAAGCAGCTGCAGCTCAGCAGGGACAGGTGTTGGCCAGACCGCCGACTCGGGAACAGGAAAAGGCGACGGTTGCAGCTGGACAGGAACAGGTGAAGGCTGAAGCTGGATATGATCAGGCAAAGACTGCAGCTGGATAGGATCAGGCGAAGGGAGCAGGAGCAGAGGTCGGCCGGGCCGCCGACTCAGGAGCAGGAGAAGAGGTCGGCCGGACCGCCGACAGGACACCAGGAAACGGAAGCAGCTGCAGCTCAGCAGGGACGGGTGGCTGCTACAGTACAGCAGAGACGGGAGGCAGCTGCGGCTGGACAGGGACTGGAGGCTGCGGCTGGACAGGAACTGGAGGCTGCGGCTGCAGCTGGGCAGGAACTGGCGAAGGCCCAGCAGGAACAGATGACAGCCGGGCCGCCGACTTGGGAACATGGGCAGATGTCGGCCGGACCGCCCACCGGGAACGAGGAACAGGAGTTGGCCGGGTCGCCAACTGGAAATCAGGAACAGGTGTCGGCTAGGCCGCCGACTGGGAACCAGGAACAGATGTTGGCCAGACTGCCAACCCAGAATCAGGAACAGGGGTTGGCCGGTCTGGGGCGCTGGGCAGTTGAGGTGAAGCAGGCTGGAGACGAGCAGGCGGGGAAGCAGGCTGAGAATCCAGGGTGTTGAAAAAATCCATGATCCACACAGGAATTGAATTCTTCAGCCAAGGCTGAGTGGCCAGCTTCTGGCGTGCCACAGACATAATCGCCTCTCTGTATGTATTATTAGGAGCTCAAGAGGTCTCCAATCAGACTGTGCAATTCATCTAACCAACTGTCTGCTGGGTCTATCTGGTAGGTTCATTCTGTTACAGTGCAGTGCAGGGAAAGAACCCAAGTGCAGACAGACAGGGAGGTTCCAGCAGTTCAAAGGTTTATTTGTTATGGTTGAGGCTGTTCTCCTCTCTCCCTTGTCTGTTTCCGTGTGCGTGTATGTTTGTGTGTGGCTGGGCGGGGCATGTGCTCCTCACTTCGCACCTGAGCAGCTGGGGCTGATCCACCAATCATCTTCCTGTCTTCAAATACCAGGCCCTGCTCTCCACTCATCGCCAGATCGTTCAGTCTACCAGGATGGTAACTACGCCTCTAGCTTCTCTTTGTGTCTTTCTCAAGTGCCTACTGACGAGGTGTTCTCCCTGTGCTACAGACTTCCGAGTACCTGGTCTCCCGTGATCCCGCCTAACCATCTGCAAGCCTGTCTGTTCAAGAATCATCTGCCTGCCCCGCCAGCTTGGCCTTCCACGCGCCGTGCAATCCAGT
>VMKM01005043.1:0-10042 GCA_008360985.2 Macquaria ambigua
ATTATTAAAAAACTCTGAAAGGAAGCATTCATAGAGTACTTTTATACTACGTTGTATTGCCAAGACTTGTTTACCTTTACTTTTTTTGTGCAGTGTTGAATGCAGGACTTGCATACTTGTAATGGAGTATTTTCCACTGTAGCACTGAGTACATATCCCACCAGAGGAAAGGGGAATGGCTGAGTGAGTGAGTGAGTGAGTGAGTGAGTGAGTGAGTGAGTGACTGACTGACTGACTGACTGAATTAACAAATGTCAGCAGGCTCTGTTGCATGCTGGGAGGTCTCGTTCCTGTGTTAGTGAGGAATCCCCACGGCCAGCCGGAAGGGAAAGAGCAGCACATTCTGCTGAGGACTCTGATTCCTCCCCAGAGGCGAAGACTTCCTCACATTCTCTAAACTTAAACTCGCTGAACTACAACTTCTGCCTCCACCTCATTCACTGCACAATCATCTCTGTGTGAAGCTGAAGCACTTCAGAAAATAGCTCACTCCCGTATTCATTCTTTCATTTATGGCTGTTAGGAGGAGCAGATGACACGCTGGACCAAGAGCATTTACTCTGCAAGACCGCAGAACTTTGCAGGAGGCTTCACATCTATGGTCTAGCTGTTTTCATTTGTCCTCATATCTCTTTTACATTTACTGCTCTGATTTCCTCTGCAATTATTTGTTCCTTCATGTTGATGCAGTCAGCATGACGCGCTGCAGGCCACCGGCCCGTGCAACCTCACCCTTCTCATCTCAGCTGACAGCATGATGCAAATGGAAAGCTGTTAAAAATAGGCAGCTCCTTATAGGTGGTTTTGGTTCTTAGAAAAGATGTTATGAAATAGACAGCCCCACCATTCATCCCATTCATATCCAGGCCCCATAGAGTTTTTCTTTTCTTCTCTCATCTGTCATATCCTCTCTCCTCCTCGAGATGACTAATCTTTTCCTCACTCATCTCTTTGAAAAATGTGTATTTTTCACGTTCCTATTTGCAATGCCTTTCCTTGGCCTGTTACCAGATTAATCAGATAGACCACATTCTTGTTGGCCATGACATGTCTCCTTGGTTAAAAGCCCCTCCTCCCCCGTGAAAACCCCTCATTAGTTTCCCCAGGCCTTTCCTTCTTCTCTGTTCCACCACCTTACTGTCTGGATTTCTTTTGTGTCAACCCGTCTGACAGGCAGTCGGTAATTCTGCTTCACTTTATTTCTCAGAATAACTCGCCTCACCCATGTCTTATGGTATGTAGGCTAAAGGTTCTCAAGTGCCGAGTCTGCCAGGAGAGTAAAGCAGTGCTGTAGTAGACTATAGGAGCTGTTGGGGGGCACATAGCCGTGGGAGAGAGAGGATGGAAGCGTCTGCTGAATGTACTCAGAGGAGAGAAGGAAATGAGTTCCACAGATTTCATTTACTCTACATTTCACTGCCACTGTCACACTTACTGTTTGTCTTGTTGTTTTATTGCTGGTCTGATAAAGCTGAGAGGATTAAAGCGGGTCTCTACTGAAAATATATGGTTTACCACATTAGAAGAACAGTGACTGGTGGCCTCGTAGCGAGCATACTATGTGTCAGGTGGGTTGCAGAATGAATTTCTCCAAATGGGTTTTTAACCTTTTTACCAAAAAGGCTTTTTATTAAATAAGAAAAACAACCCAGTTTTCAGCTTTGAGAAAATTAATTTTCAGATAATGCAGTGGGTTTTGAATGGTTTAAAGAAACATGATGATTTAATTTAAATCCATAAAGGAACACCAAATTTGG
Source organism: Macquaria ambigua (assembly GCA_008360985.2). NCBI lineage: Eukaryota > Metazoa > Chordata > Actinopteri > Centrarchiformes > Percichthyidae > Macquaria > Macquaria ambigua. Next base: position 1,758 of record VMKM01005043.1, read on the forward strand.
AGATACATGGCTTTTACTGAACAGCGATGGTTTGCTGTATGTGTCTCCCTTCCTCAGCTAATTCTGCCACCCCAAAACTAGTCGGTTCCTTTGTGTGAAGTTAATTCACTCAGAAGTATGTTTTTGTGTAATTTGCTTTGATTTTAATTCACAACAATTCATATTCAGTTTTAAGTACTGAATATAATGAAACATAGTAATGTGTTGTTAATGAAATCATACCACGTTCACTGGTTGGTTCATTTCACCCTCGAAAAATGTAATTCTTACATGATTGTAAGAATTGCAAGGTGGTTTTAGAATGTGATGGGGAGATGGCAAAAATGTGCTGCTTCTTTTAAACTATTTGTGTAAAACTACAACAACAACTTCTTTAAACTTGAACAAGATCCAGACCACACTGTAGAAACCACTGACAGCTAAATCTCTGTGTGTCACTGCCTTGGCATGAAAAGTTTGCGCTGGAGGAGAATAAATGGAGAGAGGATGAGGTGGCGATGAGAAAAACACACATGGGTGCAAAAACAGTATGTGCTGTTTATTTATCCGAACAAGGTCGACGTGTTCAGCTCATCTTTAGCAATGCCAGTACACTTTTACAGCTGCAAGCTCCTCACACATTTAGAGATTATGTGCCTTGCTCAAAGGCACTGTATTAGTAGCTGTTGGCACTTTTGTTGTTTTGCTCAGTTTGACAAGATTGCATACGACATCAAATATATTGCTGCACCAATAAAACAAGAATGGTTCCATTGAAAATGTTTAACCTCATGAGCAGAGGCAGAAAAAACAGACGTGGGCCTACTTTTGGAAGTTAATCAAGTCGCCCATTCTTAGAAATTGCTTTTATTACAGTACAATATACTGTAGAATAACTCAAGAGACACTCCTGCAGAGATAGCAACATAGACTTACATAGAGTTTTATCAGTTCCTCTGAATACCATGTGATTTCAGTGAGTCTCGGTGGGTTTCCAGGAAGATGCGTCACCACTCATGGTCATTTATTTATTTATTTTATTTTTTTGAGTTTTTGCATCACTGAGGTCAGTCGCCAACACTCTACAAAGTTATTCAGTCTCATATAAACCACATTTTATTAGGATACAAGCGGCTCTGTCGCTGAGGCGAGATGAGTGCTACGTAATATCTTGAACAAGGCAAAATGACTTGACTAATGTAAAGAGACACGTGAGACAAGTTCCAAAACTGGAAAATGTCTCCCATGCAGTCAGAAACTTACGGTGGCCGACAAGGGCAAACGCATTACAACAGCCCAAAACATTTCCATTAGGAGAAACGTGCTGCCAATGACAAAACGTGCTGCAGCTTCAAAAACAAACTTCCATTGTGGTGACTGAACATGTAGCGTTTTTCTGTTGCATTTGTTTTCAGGGTTTGTGTGTTTATGACTTTGCATCATTTCTGTATTTGCAGCGTGTTTTGCTCTAGATGTATTTGTTTTGCCTTTCTGCAGCACGTTTTTTCATTTGCAGCACGTTTCCGTTGCTGTATTTGTTTTGGCTTTTCGTATGTGTTTCTGACTTCACATCGTTGCAGCACGTTTCTCCTAATGGAAATGTTTTGGGCCGTTGCAGTGCCTTTGCCCTTGTCGGCCACCGTAGATATTTGATACAGTATAGGCCATGGGAAATGATCTGTGCAATGCAGAAAGACGTTAGGGGCCGACCTTTGGAAAACATGTGCACCAGAGATAGCACATCATATTTCAAAAAGCCATCAAACTACATGATATTGCATCACATTTAAGCCATGTGTATGAGAGTTTGAAAGGTTACGGGTTTGTCATATTTCTCATGTGATATAAAACCCAGTAATAATGTTATTTTTCTGTTTTATTACACTTTAAAAAACACAAACCAGCACAGCATAAATGCATGCATACTTAGACATTTTGCTTCAAGGAATGAGATGCTGTGCTGTCTGTTCTGATACTGTTTATTATATAACTGACCTCTGAAGCCTTCAGTACAGCTTCAGGACATCACTAAAGGTGTGTCTGCATTGCATTAAGGGGCAGAGTGAGTACACGAAAGCACGTTTACTTGTGTTTTGTGAGCTTGTAGTACATACTGTTCATTCTGTCATGTGTGTAGTATGTTCTGCTTGGTTGCACACACAAACCTGATGGGCAGAGAGGACGGCGAGGGCTTTAGCAGCAGATGTTAGACCACTGCTGCACACTTTGTGGCTCTGCTTCCTTATCAGTAAGTAGGGCACATTCGCTAACTCACTCCCAGTGTTTCTACCTGTAAAGCCCTAAGCCCCAACTCTCACCACAGAAAGCAAATCAACACACAGCCCAGTCTGGGGAGACGACTCTTGTTTGTCTGCATCAACACAGAAGAAGAAGAAGAAGCAAACAGCAGCTCCCGGACCCTATGTATGTTGTCTCCTATGTTTCCTCTGTTGGGCCCTTAGGTCCTCATTAGTACTCCTGAGGAAGAGTTCCCATAACACACAAGACCCTGGTGTATCAACACATTGGTGCATGTTGATACATTGCATGGTCTGTATTCGTATTATACTTGAATATAGTATGTTAAAGCACTGCTCTACAATCCGTCTTCCATGTAAAGTGTTTGGGTTATATATTTTGAGGGCCTCAACATCTTCTTTTCTTTCATTTAAATGCCAATATTATTTTCCTGTTTCCTGTTTTCACCGACTAAAATATAAAATTCTATGAATTGTGTAGATTTGCATCTTCCTTTTTACACTGGCACTTTCCCATTTCTTTTCCGCATAAAATTGATCCATTAAGCCAGTCTCTATGCCACAGGCGCTCCCCTCTCTCATGAAAGGGATTATTGCGGGGTGATATTTGTTCATGCACAGTCTGTGAGAACAGTGCACACACAGAAGCGGTAGGCTCGCTAACAAAGCCTCAGGCCCTCACCCAGAAAAGAGCAAAATAGAGTGCGTTTGTGCTTATTCACCTTTCAAATTTGATAGCACACAAATATAAGGACCTACCATAGTCATTTCCTCCTACAGAGTTTGACAATGCCCTAAGCAGCTGAAAATCTGGGTGAGATGTGCCCCTCAACTGCATTTTGAAAAATTTGAAAAGGAACACAGCCTACAGAGTTCAGCTGCTCATGCATGACTAAGACCAGTTATGCAATTAAACTAAAACAGCCACTGAGTTGCCTCTTATCTGCCCTGATGCAGAAAAGTTAATATATTGGATTCTGATTTCCCTAATCAAGTCTATTTCTTCTGCCATATGAATCAGTGTTGCACCATATTCTTAATCAACCCTGTCGCCCAGAAGTTAAGTTTACATAAAAATAATGTGCATTTCATCATTTTGAAGGACACGTAATGAGACAAGGATTATGTTTTTTTATCAACATAATGTGAAAGTGAAGTCTTTCATTACATTCCTGAGTGTCTGATGGAGATTTAACAGAGGTGTAAAAAAATCAGTCCTGGCTTGACGCCTTGGCCTGTCTGTGGCACTGGATTTATCCATTCATTGCCAGCTGTAAATAGAAGACATCGTGCACACATGTCCACACATGTCACACACACTAGTAGCAAGCCCAGTGTATTAATCTGTCTCATCATTACTGGAGCACTTACACTGTGACATTACAGGAGGCGTGTTCATTTAGACAGAAAGAGAAATGGTTGCGCAGGATATAGAGGGGTGAGCAGAGGTAGAGGCTCTTCTGCCCTCATCTACCCTTATGTAACCACTGGAAAATGATACAATCCCTCTATCCCAAATTCTGACGCGCTCTTAAAAGGGATTTTTGGGTGAACACCGCCCAATCTCCCAATCTAATCCTTTCTGATAGAGTAATACAGGCTGCAAAGAAATTTTCAACAGATGCAAAGGAGAACCCTAATCCCGTTTCATTTTTTTTTTTTATTATGCAATATATTCCTCAGCAGTGCAGAGGAGCAGAGATGAACTGAACTGCAATGACCCATCCAGCAAAAAACTCTGCTCCAACCTATCATCCCACACAAGGATGTACTGTGGAGCATGTAGTGCAGCTGGGAAAACACATACGCACACACACACACACACACACACACACACGTCTCCAGATTACCCAATGAACACACACCTCACTCTCAGTTGGTCCTAGAGCTGTAGCACTCCGTGATACAGGATTACATGTTATTGTAAAACAAACCTTCAGTGTTCAGTGTCTCCCAATAGAAGAAGGATGCGGTGCAGTCGACCCGCAACAACAGCAATGTGTTTTTCCACTTCCCCTCCTGTCACACCATGCCATAGAAGTACAGGTTAATGATTGATACTTTACACAGGCCAATCGTTAGACTGTCACAGACCTGCTTGTCGTGTGACTGGAGAATGGCATTTTCAAAGCCGTGTTATATGGTCACTAGAGAGGAAGCCATATTGACTTTCAAACCCTGGCATGTGAAAAATTCATCTCAGATAAGGACCCTCTGCATTTTTGCGGCAGGTCGCCAGTGATGTCAGCCCAGAGATGTGCAGATAGCCAATCCAAGCAGAGCATTGTGAAACCCTTTTATCCAATAATTTGTATGCAGCGATGGGCAGATCGCAGTGACAGCTTAGCTAGGTCAGGCCAAGATTTGTCCAGACAGGCTCCCCATTAGACCTGCCACTCTGCTGATAGAACTGAACATTGTGTGCTTTTCTCCTGTTCCAGCGCTGCATCGATCCACAGTGACACACAGACCAATGCAGGGAGGCTGCAAGGAAGCAAGGCAGTGAGAGCAGCTGCATTCACAGACTGCTGCCACACTGAAAAGACAGGCCTGATCCCATGCTGGTAATCTTAATGCTGTTGGCTGGCTGTGTTCTACACGAGCCCATTATTGCTACACATCAGTGCACCATCCACCCTGTAGTCCTCCCGAGTTTAGCTGATGGGAAACTGAACAGGGATGGGGGCCAACACGCTGAGCAATCTGTGTGAGTTTCGGGTTCAGCTGTGATCAGTCCGTGATTAATGGAGGGTGCTGCTGTTCAGCGCCTGTGACACACACTCTGAGAGAGGAGGCCAATCAGTCCCATACGTATCGCTGGTGTGACCTGATGTGAGATAAGAGGCTTGATGCTGTGGATGTTTGGGATTGGGTAGAGCTGCTGAAAGTCGGCGGATGGAAATGTGACTCTGTGGAGGAAGGAAGAGATAAGAGGAATGTTATGTAATTGTTGAAAATTAAGTCACGGGTCTTCTAGGTGGGAACAGCATCATGACCTCGATTTGCATAAAGACACACAGGCGCAGACAGATGCACGCACTCTCTTTCCCAAAAATATTAGTGTTTACATGCAAACATACAATTAGTCACTCACTGACACAGCACACATGTACATAATTATCAGGGAAAACATCTGATACAGGACCAACAACATGCACAAATGCACTGAGGGAGACAAAAGCAGGAGTTATGAAATATGTTCAGACAGCAGAAAGCTGATAATGATGATACGGGATGTCCTTGATCTTATTTGAAACCCAAATATTATGAGTAATAAGACCTTGTAGACAGTAAAAAGAGAATGAGCAGACAGGTACTGTGGTAATATTACCACACATCTAGATAGCAGATATCATACACAACATTTTAAATAGCAGCTGTATATCAATCTATAAATCTCTGTCTCTCTCTGTCTCTCCATTATAAGGCTGTGGACTGTGTGTTCACAGTAATCATCAGGGTTTTATGATCTCTTTCAGACATTGAACACAGTGAGCTTCTCCAGGATTTGTTCCATCACTATGGTGGAAGACAACACAGGCAGCGTCTAACTTTGACCTTGTTTGTTAATCTTTATGTTTTTATTGCCATAAAAAGGAAAAAAGAAAAAGGTTTCCACTCAAGTGTGACATCAAACTTTTACTAGTACTGTAAGATTTTTGGTTGAAACAACCCTCAGTTCAGATTTGTTATTTTATATTTTAGGTAGTTTTAGTAGAGGATTTATTTAAAGAGAGCAAACTCCTGCTGGAGACAATGGAAGTTTTTTTCTTGGTAATGCATGTCCTGGAGATGATAGCATGTATGGATAGTGTATAAGGTTTGACTCAATGCATAATAGTGGGTAACATTTAAAGAATAGTGAGCAAGAAGCACAACATGCTGTAAGATTATTACTCCAGTTGTCTAAATGTGTGCAGACAAGCTGCTCTGAACTAATTAAGACTATCTAAATTTACACCATATTAATTTGCGGTTATGCCATCCAAAAACACCCTGCCAAGATCTAGTGACTTTAACAACATGTTTGTTGTCTGAACCTGTTGAGTAGTTTTAAACACACGAGCACCAAGGGTGAAAGGTTTCCACATTAGTCCTGTTAAGAAACCTCCAGATTCCAGAGCTTCTGATCCTCTTACATCACCACCAAACACCCAGTTTTATCTCTGACCCCATACAAACAAATTCAATCATATCAAACACACAGCAGTACACACACACACACACACACACACACACACACACACACACACACACACACACACACATACAATACACACAATGCCCCTGCCAGATCACTTAATCTTTTCTCTGCAGAATATCCAGAGAATTGACAGCTTTGTCTGAGGGCCAGGAGCAGGCGAAACAGGTTACATCACATCATAGAAAGGATGGCTCATACCTCCAACACACACACGCACACACACACATATGCACACACAGCCCTGTAGGTCTTAGGATGCTCCGCTCACAGATGGTGAGAGGACAGCAAAGCAAAGGCAGATGGTCCTCTCCTCTTCCTCTTCTCTTCGCTTTCCCTGCTTCCAAAAGTGCTATAAAGCAGGAATGCTGGTAAAAATAGGTCAAAGATTCGAGATCTGCAGCCTCGCTGATACTTGGACTCTTGTTGCTCTTCGAAACCTACCTTTAATGCAAAGACATTTAATTCTTAAGCTACTTTTTGGCTCATATGAATAGGCTTTATGTACAGTATCCTCCCCTTCCTGTCAATTTAGAATACATTACTACAAAGCACCATTCAGCAATATTTAATAATGATTGTGAAAAATTATTAATGCATGGAGGAAGACTTGTTGCTGCTCTAACATCTCTTCTTTGCATTAATATGGACATCTCATCTCAGATCTGAAACAAAATCATCAAACTGCACGTGACCTTATAAAGAGAAAAAAAGGCTAAAAGGCACTAAGGCAGTGGTGGCAGCGGTGGCACTATTGTGTGTTACATAATAATACTGTCACGGCCCACGAACACTATCCCCTCAGAGTAAATCATTCAAATCCCATCCAATCTGTCCTGCACACAGATGTAATTGTCATACAGGAGTGTGAGTAGATGTGTCTCTTTAAACACTAATCTTGCCTTACCTTTGTGCGTGGACATGCTCGGTGCTGACGCAGGAAGAGAGAAACATCCTGAAACAGAAAGCAGTTAGTTGAGACAGCCAGTTCACTCTGAGTCAATGGGTATGAGGAGGAGGCCTTCCTCATAAATTTCAGGTGAAAACCAGAGAGGTTAAGAAACGAAGCAATCATACATGTGTAGGAGAACGCAGAAAGACTATCTGAGCATTTCAAGACAGTCCTGTGAGTTATCAACTACACCGTAGATCAAACCACAAAAGGATGTTGTTACGTAAATGTGTTTGCCCCCTGCACTGGAGACACACTACTACAGTGGGGAAAGTGTGCCAACACTTTCTCTGTGTAGACCTCTTTCACAACACTGTGAAATACCTGAGTCCCGTGGTATCTGACAGGAACAGGGTGTGTATGGATAACACAGCTCCTGGAGGGGTCAAATGGCCACTGAAATTAACGGGGGTGCAAGAATTCATGCCCTGTCTTGATCCATTCTGCACCTTGGCTTCAGGTCCAGTGAGACAAACTTTTATATAACAGCAGACACTGTACGGAAAACAGCCGAAGCATCAGAGATCAGCGTCGGTCTTTCTGACTGCTCATGTTAGCAGGCCATATTGCTTCTGTAAATTGTGTTATGTAATGGTCTCTCACTGTACTCATTCAGGGTAATCAGTGATTCATTAATTAATGGTGTTTATCATTAAGTCCAGCATTGTATACAGGCTATCTTTTGAGTGTTAATTACAGTAGATTCACATAGCGGCAAGCCCACAGAAACACACAGGTTTACACTGCACGCATCATGGATCATCAGTTATCATAGAAGTCATAATAAGTCAGAGGAAAAGCAAAATATAGGCAAACAACACAAAACCCACAGCTTTGCCCTCATTTCCTCACACGTCAATTCAGATATTTTGATAACACACAGCTGGTCTAGACC
>VMKM01005044.1:0-10031 GCA_008360985.2 Macquaria ambigua
AACAACAATTGAGTCAACAACCACAGCTGCTGTAACAACAACTGCGGCAACAACAACAACTGAGGCAACAACCACAGCTGCTGAAACAACAATAGCTGCTGCAACAACAGAGGCAACAACAACAACTTCAGCAGCAACAAATGAAGAAACAACATCTGCTACACCAACAGCTGCTGCAACAACAACAACTGAGGCAACAACAACAGAGTTAACAACAACAACAGAGGCAACAACAACGGTTGCTGCAACAACAACACCTTCTGAGGCAACAACAACAGCTGAAACAACAACAACAACTGAGGCAACAACAGCTGGAACAACAATAGAGGCAACAACAACAACTGAGGCAACAACAACTGAGGCAACAACAGCTGCTTCAACAACAACATCTGCTGCACCAACAACAGATGCGGCAACAACAGAAGCTGAAACAACAGCAACAACTGAGGCAACAACCACAGCTGCTGAAACAACAACAGCTGCTGCAACAACAATAGAGGCAACAACAACAGCTGTGGCCACAACAACACCTGCTGGAACAACAACAGCTGCTGCAACAACAACAACTGAGGCAACAACAACAGAGGAAACAACAACAACAGAGGCAACAACAACGGTTGCTGCAACAACAACACCTTCTGAGGCAACAACAACAGCTGAAACAACAACAACAACTGAGGCAACAACAGCTGCTGCAACAACATTACCTTCTGAGGCAACAACAACAGCTGAAACAACAACAACCGAGGCAACAACAACAGCTGCTGCAACAACGACACCTTCTGAGGAAACAACAGCTGCTGCAACAACAACAGAGGCAACAACACAGGCACCAACAACAGCTGCTGCAACAACAACTGCTGCAACAACAACAACTGAGGCAACAACAACAGCTGCTGCAACAACAACAACTGAGGCAACAACAGCTGCTGCAACAACATTACCTTCTGAGGCAACAACAACAGCTGAAACAACAACAACCGAGGCAACAACAACAGCTGCTGCAACAACGACACCTTCTGAGGAAACAACAGCTGCTGCAACAACAACAGAGGCAACAACACAGGCAACAACAACAGCGTCAACGACAACAACTGAGGCAACAACCACAGCTGCTGCAACATCAACAGTGGCAACAATAACAGTTGCTGCAACGACACCTTCTGAGGCAACAACAACAGCTGAAACAACAACCACTGAGGCAACAACCACAGCTGCTCCAACGACAACTACGGCTACAACAACAACTGAGGCAACAACCACAGCTGCTGATACAACAACAGCTGCTGCAACAGGAACAACTGAGGCAACAACAACTGAGGCAACAACAACAGAGGCAACAACTTCAGGAACAACAACTGAGGCAACAGTTGTTGCCACAACATCAACTGCACCAACAACAGTTCCTTCAACAACAACAACAACTGAGTCAACAACAACTGTTGCAACAACATCTGAGGCAACAACAGCTGCTGCAACAACATCACCTTCTGAGACATCAACAACAGCTGAAACAACAACATCTGAGACAACAACAACTGCTGCAACAACATCACCTTCTGAGGCAACAACAACTGATGCAACAACAGCTGCTGCAACAACAACTGAGGCAACAACAACTGCTGCAGCAACAACAGCTGCGGCAACAACAGCTGCTGAAACAACAACAACAACAACTGAGGCATCAACCACACTTGCTACAACAAGAACAGCTGTGGCAACAACAACATCTACTGCACCAACAACAGCTGCTGCAATAACAACAACTGAGGCAACAACAACAGCTGCTGCAACAACAACAACTGAGGCAACAACAGCTGCTGCAACAACATCACCTTCTGAGGCAACAACAACAGCTGAAACAACAAGAACCGAGGCAACAACAACAGCTGCTGCAACAACGACACCTTCTGAGGAAACAACAGCTGCTGCAACAACAACAGAGGCAACAACAACACCGTCAACGACAACAAATGAGGCAACAACCACAGCTGCTGCAACATCAACAGCGGCAACAATAACAGTTGCTGCAACGACACCTTCTGAGGCAACAACAACAGCTGTGGCAACAACAACATCTGAGGCACCAACAACAGCTGCGGTAACAACAACACCTGAAACAACAACAACAACTGAGGCAACAACCACAGTTGCTACAACAACAACAGCTGTGGCAACAACAACATCAGAGGCAACAACAACAACTGCTGTAACAACAACAGCTGCTGCAACAACAACAGCTGCTGCAACAACAACTGCTGCAACAACATCACCTTCTGAGGCAACAACAACAGCTGAAACAACAACTGAGGCATCAACCACAGCTGCTGCAACAACAACTGCGGCAACAACAACAACTGAGGGAACAACCACAGCTGCTGAAACAACAGCTATTGCAACAACAACAATTGAGGCAACAACAACAGAGGCAACAACTTCAGCAACAGCAACTGAGGGAACAACCACAGCTGCTGAAACAGCAGCTGCTGCAACAACCACAGCTGAAACAACAATAACTGAGGCAACAACCACAGTTGCTACAACAACAACAGATGTGGCAACAACAACATCTGAGGCAACAACAACACCTGCTGCAACAACAACAGAGGCAACAGCAACAGCTTCACCAACAACATCTGAGGCAACAACAGCTGCTGCAACGACATCACCTTCTGAGGCAACAACAACAGCTGAAACAACAACAACAGAGGCAACAACAACAGCTGCGGCAACAATGACACCTTCTGAGAAAACAACAGCTGCTGCAACAACAACAGAGGCAACAACACAGGCAACAACAACAGCGTCAACAACAACAACTGAGGCATCAACAACAAATGAGGTAACAACAGCTGCTGCAACAACCACAGCTGCTGCAACAACAACAGTGTCAACAACAACAACTGAGGCAACAACTTCAGAAATAACAACTGAGGCAACAACAGCTGCTGCAACAACATCACCTTCTGAAGCAACAACAACTGCCGCAACAACAACATCTGAAACAACAACAACAGCTGAAATAATAACAACAATTGAGTCAACAACCACAGCTGCTGTAACAACAACTGCGGCAACAACAACAACTGAGGCAACAACCACAGCTGCTGAAACAACAATAGCTGCTGCAACAACAGAGGCAACAACAACAACTTCAGCAGCAACAAATGAAGAAACAACATCTGCTACACCAACAGCTGCTGCAACAACAACAACTGAGGCAACAACAACAGAGTTAACAACAACAACAGAGGCAACAACAACGGTTGCTGCAACAACAACACCTTCTGAGGCAACAACAACAGCTGAAACAACAACAACAACTGAGGCAACAACAGCTGGAACAACAATAGAGGCAACAACAACAACTGAGGCAACAACAACTGAGGCAACAACAGCTGCTTCAACAACAACATCTGCTGCACCAACAACAGCTGCGGCAACAACAGAAGCTGAAACAACAGCAACAACTGAGGCAACAACCACAGCTACTGCAACAACAACTGCGGCAACAACAACAACTGAGGCAACAACCACAGCTGCTGAAACAACAACAGCTGCTGCAACAACAATAGAGGCAACAACAACAGCTGTGGCCACAACAACACCTGCTGGAACAACAACAGCTGCTGCAACAACAACAACTGAGGCAACAACAACAGAGGAAACAACAACAACTGAGGCAACAACAACGGTTGCTGCAACAACAACACCTTCTGAGGCAACAACAACAGCTGAAACAACAACAACAACTGAGGCAACAACAGCTGGAACAACAATAGAGGCAACAACAACAACTGAGGCAACAACAACTGAGGCAACAACAGCTGCTTCAACAACAACATCTGCTGCACCAACAACAGCTACAGCAACAACAACAGCTGAAACAACAACAACTGAGGCAACAACCACAGTTGCTACAACAACAACAGATGTGGCAACAACAACATCTGAGGCAACAACAACACCTGCTGCAACAACAACAGAGGCAACAGCAACAGCTTCACCAACAACATCTGAGGCAACAACAGCTGCTGCAACGACATCACCTTCTGAGGCAACAACAACAGCTGAAACAACAACAACAGAGGCAACAACAACAGCTGCTGCAACAATGACACCTTCTGAGGAAACAACAGCTGCTGCAACAACAACAGAGGCAACAACACAGGCAACAACAACAGCGTCAACAACAACAACTGAGGAATCAACAACAACTGAGATAACAACAGCTGCTGCAACAACCACAGCTGCTGCAACAACAACAGTGTCAACAACAACAACTGAGGCAACAACTTCAGCAATAACAACTGAGGCAACAACAGCTGCTGCAACAACATCACCTTCTGAGGCAACAACAACTGCCGCAACAACAACATCTGAAACAACAACAACAACTGAGGCAACAACCACACTTGCTACAACAACAACAGATGTGGCAACAACAACAACTGAGGCAACAACAGCTGCTGCAACAACCACAGCTACAACCACAGCTGCTGCAACAACAACAACAGAGGCAACAACAACAGCTGAAACAATAACAACAACTGAGCCAACAACCACAGCTGCTGTAACAACAACTGCGGCAACAACGACACCTTCTGAGGCAACAACAACAGCTGAAACAACAACAACAACTGAGTCAACAACCACAGCTGCTGCAACAACAACTGCGGCAACAACAAAAACTGATGCAACAACCACAGCTGCTGAAACAACAACAGCTGCTGCAATAACAACAAGTGAGGCAACAACAACTGAAACAACAACAGCTGCTGCAACAACATCTGCTGCACCAACAACAGCTGCTGCAACAACAACAACTGAGGCAACAACAACAGCTGCTGCATCAACAATAGAGGCAACAACAACAACTGAGGCAACAACAGTTGCGGCAACAACAACAGCTGAAACAACAACAACAACTGAGGCAACAACAACAGCTGCTGCAACAACAACAACTGAGGCAACAACAACTGAGGCAACAACAGCTGCTGCAACAACAACAGCTGCTGCAACAACATCACCTTCTGAGGCAACAACAACAGCTGAAACAACAACAACAGCTGAAAGAACAACAACAAGTGAGGCAACAACCACAGTTGCTGCAACAACACCTGCTGCAACATCAACGCCTGTAACAATGACAGCTGCTACAACAACACCTGCTGCAACAGCTTCCACAACAACAACTCTTGCGGAGACAACAACAGCTGCTGTGACAACAACGCCTGCAGTAACAACAACAGCTGCTACAACAACACCTGCTGTAACAACAGTTTTCGCAACAACAACGCCTTCTACAACAATGATACCTTCTGTGACAACAACAGCTGCTACAACAACACCTGCTGCAACAACAGCTGCGAAATCAACAACAGCTGCCGCCATAACAGCTGCCGCAACAACAGGTGCTGTAACAATGACAGCTGCAACAACAACAACAGCTGCAGCAACAACAACAATTGCGGCAACAACATCAGCTGCAGCAACAACAACAGCTGCTGCAACAACACCTGCTGCAACAACAGTTTCCACAACAACAACACCTACTACAACAACAACACCTGCTGCAACAACAGCTGCTGCAACAACTACAACTGCCATAACAACAACACCTGCTGCAACAACACCTGCTGTAACAACATCTGCGGCAACAACAGCTGCTACAACACTTGCTGTGACAACGACAGCTGCTGCAACAACAACGCCTGCTATGACAACAACAGCTGCTACAACAACACCTGTTGTAACAACATCTGCTGCAGTAACAACATTTGCTGTAACAACAACAGCTGCCACAACAATGCCTGTTGTAACAACAGCTGCGGCAACACCTGCCACCGCTGAACCTATTTATACCATCTCAGCAGACTTGCCTGGAGAACCGTTTTCAAATAACCTCACTGACCCCAACAGCAGTCAATACAAAGATCTTGAACAACGAGTTGTATCAACGGTGAGTAAAATTTCAAATTGAATTCATTTTTTATTGACTGTGTCAGTGTTGTGAATGAGTGATTGGACAGAATATTTAAGCTGACAAATCTGTTAAATTGAAAATTCGATTTCAATTTATTGAATTTCGATGACATTTGCATTTCCGTTTAAATTCAAAGACAATTGTGCTTGAAAACTACTCAAGGTCTTTCAATGTTCTTTTCTTTTTGCAGTGCACTGTCATATACAGAGGAAGATTTGGTAGTCAGTTTGACCACTGCTTTGTGATACGGTTCAGGTAAAAACATTTTTCTTATCATCAGTAATACGGTCTTAAAATTGGTACATGACACAAAGCAACAGAATCATTTCTTGTCCCATTTTGTTTCATAATATAGCCCTGGTGCACCTCAAACACGAGTGGACGGAACTCTGGTAGAAATGGGGATTGTGTTCAATCGGACTACTCCTACTGCAGAACTTCCACAGAATAATGTCATTGCTCAAGTCTTTGTTGAAGCTGTAAATAATTCCAACAATAGCTTCAACATAAGCATAAATCCCACCTCAGTCGTAACATTGGGTAAGTAGACACAGCACAATGTTTCACTCTAATCAGTATGTACTGTAAAACATTTTAAACAACGTTCTGTTCATGCTTTGGTTTTAAATAGGTCAACAACAAAATAATGTTACTACAGCTAAGTTTATCAGTGTTGTACAGTCCAATCCATCCATTCAACAGTGGCTTGTGGGGCAGGATGAGCTATTCTCTAAGCTACCCTGTATTCAGCCAGAATGCTTGTTTTGTAAATTATTTGTTTTTAACTTTAAGTTATTTTTAAATTATCAACTTTAGAACTAGATAAGATGTAAAAAAATCTGCAAAGCCAACTCTTTCTAAACCTTTTATGATGGCCGTTAAAAGTCTGTGAAAGTGGTTCCAACGTCAGTTCCACTTCAAACAAGGATAAAGAAATCATTTTGGTTTGGGCATGGATACTTATTTACTTTTTAAAAACTTTTAAAAACATGTTTTTACAGACGGTCCAGTTCCATCTGCCACTACAACTGCCACACCTGCAACTGTTGTACCCACAACTGCAGCACCTGCAACTGTAGCACCTACAACTGCCGCACCTACAACTGTTGCACCTACAACTGCAGCACCTACAACTGTAGCACTCATTACAACAAATGTGACTTTTAGATCTCGTCTAAACACATTTACAAGTGACCTGCTGAATCCATCATCTGCGGCTTTCACAAATCGAGCTTCAATGATAAAGACACAGGTAAATCTCACCCTTGGAATAAAATCTGCTGGTACACCTACTGAATTATTTTATCAGAGAGCTCAATAATATATATAATACAGCCCCTGACAGTGTAATTGTGTTGTATGAATTAGGTACCAAGAAGATACTAACCATTTCCTACTGCAATGAGTACCTTATTGGAACTTGATTCATACACAGGAATTTACACTAAATCACAGGCTGTATTATAAAGTGTTATCAAAGTCATCATTAAAAACAAGTGTCAATAACCTTCAATAGGCTTAACATTATTCTTCCATTTCCTCAGTGATGCTACATCTTGAAAATATATTTTTATAGGATGTTGGTGGTACATTATCTCTACAATAAAATGCAAGACATTTCTGAGTCACACATACAATAAGAATTTAAATGTACTACCATGGGCTGCTGCTCATCTTGTTACAATGAGGCATTTGGCAAGTTCCAAGCACTAAGAAGAATGGGCATTAAGGCATGCTAAACTTCAGTACTTATACTGTATATGATAAAACATGTTATATAAACTTGAAAATGGTCCTGGACAATTTCCTAAGTAGAACATTTCTCCACCAGAAAGGGAACAAATACAAGTTGAATAAATGTGAACACTACCCAGAAATACACATGTAGAAACTTAATGTTAGTGTAAAGGTTAATAGTTAATCTATTCTTTAAACCCAGGAGTGCCCATCACTTTTCCCCTCTTGTCTGTCTCTATGACTCAATTTGTTTTCTGCACTACAGAAAGCACAGAAAACACAAGAGAAATACAAACAGACAATCAGGAAACATTCATCTTCATGCTTGCTAGACAGTCTACATACAACTTATCTCATATACACACAGTTCAGTGTAAGGTAAAAAGTGTTTAAATACAATTTGTTTTCTGTTTCTGCAGCTTGAACCTATGTTCCAAAGGGCATTTCCTTCCTCCTTCAAGTCCTTGGACGTGGTGTCATTCAGGTAATTTCTTAAGACTTATCGTGTTACAATTTAAGAGTAGTGGCCTAAATCTGATATTTCAAACAATATTTTTTGTTTCTCCTTCTGTAGAAATGGATCGATCATCACTGACATGAACCTTAGCTTTGAAAGAACATCTGTTCCTAATAACACTCAGATTGCGAGCGTTTTGATTAGTGCTGCTTCAAACGTCACCGGCTTCGATATTGAAGGCAGCTCCATCTACGTGAATGGCATATGTAAGCAATATTGTGTGCTACAAAAATATCAAAAAGTTGCACAACTGTTTATTAAACTAATGTTTTGTTTCCTTTTCTCCTTATTTACAGCTTCAAGTGGAGTAAGCCACAAGATCAGTCTCGTCACCGCATCCTGCCTGGTACTGTTGTCATGGCTACTGTCAAGCCAGCAATAGCATCAGTGCTGATTTCCATTTGAATTGCCATCAGAATAGGACTGCCATCACTGGTATAAAAAAGGACTTTGTTGTCAGTAAAAATCCAAGATTCATAATTGTCTTTGGTCTTGTCCGGTTTCGGATGATCTATCAAATTCATTTTTACACATTAATGATGGTGGATTAGGTATGTTAAACTGAACACGTTTCTGTGTGGGAACAGAATGACAGCCAACTTTAAGCACCTGGTCCACTGAATCATCACTAGAATAATAAGCCAAACAATATAACAACACTTTCTATTAAGCCCTGGGATTTCAGAAATTAATTGCACTATTAATGTACAAATGAATCTTTCTTCACTGAGCACTGTGCTATTGCAACATTTAACTATTGCTGTCTTCTTTAGTCTTACCATCAGTGCTGATTTCCATTTGAATTGCCATCAGAATAGGACTGCCATCACTGGTATAAAAAAGGACTTTGTTGTCAGTAAAAATCCAAGATTCATAATTGTCTTTGGTCTTGTCCGGTTTCGGATGATCTATCAAATTCATTTTTACACATTAATGATGGTGGATTAGGTATGTTAAACTGAACACGTTTCTGTGTGGGAACAGAATGACAGCCAACTTTAAGCACCTGGTCCACTGAATCATCACTAGAATAATAAGCCAAACAATATAACAACACTTTCTATTAAGCCCTGGGATTTCAGAAATTAATTGCACTATTAATGTACAAATGAATCTTTCTTCACTGAGCACTGTGCTATTGCAACATTTAACTATTGCTGTCTTCTTTAGTCTTACCATCAGTGCTGATTTCCATTTGAATTGCCATCAGAATAGGACTGCCATCACTGGTATAAAAAAGGACTTTGTTGTCAGTAAAAATCCAAGATTCATAATTGTCTTTGGTCTTGTCCGGTTTCGGATGATCTATCAAATTCATTTTTACACATTAATGATAGTGGATTAGGTATGTCGAACTGAACACGTTTCTGTGTGGGAACAGAATGACAGCCAACTTTAAGCACCTGGTCCACTGAATCATCACTAGAATAATAAACCAAACAATATAACAACACTTTCTATTAAGCCCTGGGATTTCAGAAAATAATTGCACTATTAATGTACAAATGCATCTTTCTTCACTGAGCACTGTGCTATTGCAACATTTAACTATTGCTGTATTCTTTAGTCTTGTTCCCTAAACAAGTAAAATCAGCCACATTGGAAAGTAAAACCACAATATCACTCTCACCATTGTCTGAATGCAGTTTATTTTAAAACATGCAGATTGAGAAATATGAAAGCTAGTTTTCAAACTGGACTGTGAAATGAGTCTTCATCAAGATAGGTCTATTCAAAATGCTGTTGTTTTACTTTGACCTTAAAATTAACTAAACGTTTCTGTACTCTCCA
>VMKM01005045.1:0-10027 GCA_008360985.2 Macquaria ambigua
GCGTTACATCTCTGTGTGAAACTGTATTGTGCTGCTGTATGTTCTCTTTCTTCCTGCTCTCTCTCTCCCCCTTCAACCCAACCGGTCGAGGCAGATGACCGCCCACCTAAAGCCTGGTTCTGCTCGAGGTTTCTACCTGTTAAAAGGGAGTTTTTCCTTGCCACTGTCGCATAGTGCTTGCTCATGGTGGGAAAGGTTGGGTCTCTGTAAATATAAAGAGTAGGTCTAGACTTGCTCTACTAGAAAAAGTGCCCTGAGATAACTTTGTTATGATATGGCGCTATATAAATAAAACTGAATTGAATTGAATTGCTATAAAACAATAACAGAACAAAAATGAATAAATCATGTTATTAGTTCCACCTGTGCATTCCCTGCTATGGCAACTTTAATGTCTGTTGTGAAAAAGGTCTATTCTCTCCTCAAATAAATCACTATTAACAGCCTGGTCATGTGCAATATTTTCAGGCAAGACGTCCTTGTGGTCTATTCATACTAGAGGTCATTATCACTGCTTTATGGTCATTCCGGTGCTATCCGACCTACAAATACAGCGCAGGAGAATACATACGACAGACAAACTATGTGAATGAATAAAATCACCGTAAGCCCCAGAGACCCGCTGAAGAGAAAAGAGACTGCTGAGCACCTGAACCGTGCAGGAAGATAACCGAGGCGGAGTGTTTCCCTGTTGGAGAAACGGCACACATTTGAAGCTTCCTCACGGCAGCCATGACAGCGTGAGGTAATCACGCGAGAGCGTCGGACTAAACCTCGCGAGACACATTACCAAAGCCTGGGTTGGAAATTTGAGGTTGCCGCCCGCGGGCCGTCGGAATTTGAACAGGATATACTGTATATGCCATACATATACACCGATCAGCTATAACATTATAACCACTGACAGATGAAGTGAAGAACATTGATTATCTCGTTACAATGGCACCTGTCAGTGGGTGGGATATATTAGGCAGCAAGTGAACATTTTGTCTTTGAAGTTGATGTGTTGGAAGCATGAAAAATGGGCAAGCGTAAGGATGTGAGCAACTTTGACAAGGGCCAAATTGTAATGGCTAGATGATTGGGTCAGAGCATCTCCAAAACTGCAGCTCTTGTGGGGTGTTCCCAGTCTGCAGTGGTCAGTACCTACCAAAAGTGAACCGGCGAAAGGGTCATGGGCGGCCAAGGCTCATTGATGCGTGTGGGGAGCGAAGGCTGGCCCGTGTGGTCCGATCCAACAGAAGAGCTACTGTAGCTCAAATTGCTGAAAAAGTTAATGCTGGTTCTGATAGAAAGGTGTCAGAACACACAGTGTATCGCAGTTTGTTGCGTATGGGGCTGCATAGCCGCAGACCGGTCAGGCTGCCCATGCTGACCCCTGTCCACCGCTGAAAGCCCCTACAATGGGCACGTGAGCATCAGAACTGGACCACGGAGCAATGGAAGAAGGTGGCCTGGTCTGATGAATCACGTTTTCTTTTACATCATGTGGATGGCCGGGTGTGTGTGCGTCACTGACCTGGGGAAGACATGGCACCAGGATGCACTATGGGAAGAAGGCACGCCGGCGGAGGCAGTGTGATGCTTTGGGCAATGTTCTGCTGGGAAACCTTGGGTCCTGCCATTCATGTGGATGTTACTTTGACACGTACCACCTACCTAAACATTGTTGCAGACCAAGTACACCCCTTCATGGAAATGGTATTCCCTAATGGCAGTGGCCTCTTTCAGCAGGATAATGCGCCCTGCCACAATGCAAAAATAGTTCAGGAATGGTTTGAGGAACACGACAACGAGTTCAAGGTGTTTACTTGGCCTCCAAATTCCCCATCTGTGGGATGTCCTGGACAAACAAGTCCGATCCATGGAGGCCCCACCTTGTAACTTAAAGGACTTAAAGGATCTGCTGCTAACGTCATTGTCTTAGTGCTGACTGTATCAGTTAAACAGATGAAGGAACACACTGTATAAAAGGTTTTTACATCATCAGAAACTAATGTGACAGCAAAGTAGATGAATGAGTGACTGATTGACACTATGGGTCATACCATCTAAACAAAATATTATTTTGTGCACTTGTGCAGTTTTGTAAGGCGCCATGTACCTCACTGCTGGTATTATCTTGATAAATAAAGCCTGTTTTCCAGCACTGTGTCATACACTGTGCGGTGATCTAATGGAATGTCTGGATCTACATATCAGTTTAAACACATTTCAGGGTCTTATCTTGTATAAACCTCAGCCTCTCTAACTTGGATTCTGGTCATTTTCCTCAGCCTTGCACTCAGAGGACCACACAAACAGTGTCCCTGCCCTGAACCCCCACTAATGATGCTGAGAGTGGACAGAAGGGCGTTGCTTTATAAGGCCTGAACCAAATCACTTTACTTTAACAGTTATGTATACTGTACTTCTGAGGATATTCAAAATGTCCAAATGTTGTGCATTGTAATGGGACATGCATTACTTGTAAAGAACTGAGGTCCTGTCTTCCAGGGCCAAATTAACTCGCTATGGGCTCTGGGGCTGTTAGAAATGAACTAATGCTATAGGGTTCTGTTTTGTTCCTTTTCCTGGGTTTATGTCAAATAGCTCTGCAGTTACCTACTACAGTACCCATGAGCCTCCACAACTATTGCTATGGATAAGATACCAGGCGGAGGCATGGGATTATGGTTCAAGCATACTCAGAGGCTTCTTTCATGTCTATGCTCAAATGGTCAGTAAGCTCATGAGCCTATGCAAACAAAGAATTACTTTAACATCACATTAATTTGATAAATACTTTGCTAGGACTATATGCACTTACTGTAAGCTGCTTTGGACAAACAACTAAGAGCGTGTCAGTGCTAGTGCCTGTTGTTTTGTTGTTTTTTTCCTTTCAGCAATGAGACATTAGTACGTGCTCGGTGTATGGGGTGTCTAGTCTGAGAAAGGGGTTTTCAGCCTGTGGTGGAAGGTGGGCAGTGACTCTGGTGTCTTGACTTCATGGGGAGATCATTCCACCACTGTGTGACCAGAAAGGAGAAGAGTCTTGGCCGAGGTGAGCGATCACACGGTTCACAGAGATTGGCCTTTCACTTTCACAAGTAGAGTGGAGCAGAGCAAGAGGACAGGGATTGACCATGGCCTGGAGGTAGGGACGAGAAGTATACACGAAGTGGATATGAGCTTCAACAGGGAGCCAGTACAGTGAATGGAGAGGCAGAGCGGTGTGGGAAAACTTGGCAAGGTTGAACAGACAGACGGCAGCCAGGGCTGTAGCCAGGATTTTATAAATACTGGGGTCATGAGTCCAAATTCTCTGAGCAGAACCCCAGCCACCTAGATAGTTTTGACAAGCCACCAAAAAACTCTAATGAACATTTGTATTTTAAAAAAATACATTTTATTAATGTTAAGTTATTTTTTCTGTAAATGTCTTCTCATGGCCACTCCATAAGCTGTTACTGGTGTTCAGCGCTGACAGTTGAGAACCTCATGTGCAATACATCCTGGTGCATGTGTAGGAGCAGGGTTGCAGGCTTTCTGAGCCTGAGAAAGCCCATTTCTCTTTCAGTGAGAAACTGAAGTGGTTGTAGTTATAGAGGACTGAATAGACCACCAACAAAGTCTTCATAATTAATGTTGAAATGTTCCTTTAAGATTTAGAGAAGGGTGTTGGGGGAGTCTTTGGGAAGTGCTACAGTTGTTCTGGCAGACATCTGAAGGTCTGCTCGCTGTAAGCAGTAAACAGTGGAGCCACAGACAGTAGCTGTGGAAAACGTAAATCAACCAATGGTTCTTTCAACAGTCTGAACTCTACATAGGCTACCACATATCTACCACACACACACACACACACACACACACACACACACACACACACACACACACACACACACACACATTCACACTTGTTCTCATGCAAACACAGGGTAAGAAAACAGTGATCTGTATCCAGAGCCCTTCCTGAGCTTTTAGCCAGACATAGTCCTCTCTTTCAACATCCTTTCAAGCTGAGGAAAACAGCGCTTCCTTCTTTTAATTCATACCCCTGCATACCCCTTTATCATGCTGAAAGCTTAATCAGCTGCAACCTAACTCCTAACTGCAACAATTTCATTTTTCACCTGCTTTTTGTGACTTGTGATATTAATACATTCAACTGATCTTTTATCTGCTATCAGTGAAACTGTTATGGACAGTTTTACTTCAATCGAAACTTTTCTTACACTGCTTTCATCTCTTATTCTTTAACTACTTTCAATTTCTAACCTAACCTTTCCTGAAAATGACCATTTGAAAAGTGAATGCAGGATTTTATGTTTTACAAGACATAAGGGCAAAAATTCAGAGAGAAAAGTGGCCGTTTTGAGCAATGCTCCTAGAAACACTATTCTTTTTTCAACGTCGCGTTATATTACATAACAAAAGGGAGTCTGACTCTGCCTCTGCCTCAGCAACGTGCGGTAGTAGGTGGTAGCGAGTCTGAGCGGTTACAATTTAGTAAGTTGATCTTTTTTCGGTAGTTTTACATTGCATTTCACAATTTTTCATCATGGTGAATTAACTCCAGTCTGTCAGGACATCGAGTCCACAGTTTACCTAACAGGAAAAGCAACAGCGCTACCTCTTGTGCCCGGGTGTGTGTTGTGCAGGTGAAGACTTCACTGCTGCATCTGTAATGAAAAACACTGTCCTGTGCTGCACTCATTTTAGACAGGAGGACTGTGTTCCCAGTGGGCATGGTTTAGATGTGACGAAAACAACAATGGCGGCTCCTAAAGAGGTTAGCGTAGATGCTACTATAGCATCAGTTCTATCAGAACTGGAGAGTATTCCTTCATTGAAAGGAGAGCCACTGAAGGCTTTTATTAACACCATCAAAATGTGAAATAGGTAGTGATGATGTAAATATCTGCAACTTGTAATAGAGAAACAGAAAATTATTTGGATTCAGTTTTAATCCAATGTACTATTAATCTACATGTAAATACTTCTTAGCAGCACTCTTTACAAGTTTAAATTGGTAAAGTCAACTTTACATATAAAAGATTGAGTATGTGATTTAAAAGCAATGGCTTCTGGGTTTAGATACCTGCTGAACACGCAGCATTAATATGTACTTTACTACCTTGGTCCCCAGGCTTTTATTCTGCCAGTATAGAAAACCAGGTAACTGAAAGAACTCCCCTTCTGCCTCTCTCTCTTTCTCACCCCTGTGTTACAGCACCATAAAACATAGGGTGGGATTATATTAAGCGATGCCAGAGACTGATAGGATCTGAAACTTGCGCATTAGTTCTGTGGTAACTGTTGTGGGTAAGTATCAATACCCCAATGGTTTTAACTGTTTTCTGCTCTTACACTTCAAATGGCACCTCAACTTCTTTTAATGCTTACGCTTGCACTTCAGCTTCACCTGCAACTCCCATACATCTCACATGCAAATAATAAATATTTTAAGCACTTCACAGTGTTTGCACCTGCACCTCAGCACACTTAGATTCATGAAATAATTCATTCAATCATAAACTTTAGCTTTGTCCAGTTCCTACTTCTGCTTTTATCATGCTGGAAGCTTCAGCTCAGGAATTCTACTGTTCCTGACTGCAGTGATTCTTAACCGTCAGTGTTTCCCCTCTGCTTCCCTCTTTTGCTTTGTGCGGTATCAGCGGTACCTGTCTTCACCCCCCTGTACAGTGTATCCCTGCTGACCTCAGTATTCTGCTTCAACCTACACTGCAGTAGGCAGCTTTGGCTTTTATGGCTTCACATCAAAGCCCCCCTCCTGCAGCCTTGCAAGAGAGATCCACATAACTCAACCAACATGAAAGTGTGGCAGAGTGTACATTTTCTATGGACAAAAAAACAAAAGTAAACACGCTGAACCCTTCACACACTAGATACTGGAGGGACATTGGCATTGGTGTTGTGCACTCATTGCTTTACTTTTGACCTCTCTCACAGTACTTCTCCTCTGTTCTGTATGTAATCTGTGATTCCTTCTACCTACAGCACAGGGACACAAGTTTTAGATTTGCAGGAATGCTCACAGGAGGCCAAGGAATTTTCTGGCAATACCGTTTTATTCACAGGCTTGACTTTGATGTGGATGGATGTATTCAACATTCTTTCTCTTACTGAGAAAATTAGAAGCATACATGTCAGCGCAAAGGTCAACAGGGACAGCATATGATACAGTGCAGTTTCACTACAAAATTGGCCCAATGAAACTGCTTGATCTGTCCCAAAAGCATGATTGAGAAATAAATTATCCTGTTTATGGCCTTGTTTTAGCCATGAGTAGTCCCTTGCCTGCTCTCAAAACCTCTCATTCTCAGTAACCCCCATGCCTCTGTTCCCTCCACATGCCTCCTCCCATGAACACTGTTACCTCTGTGGAAGTCATCCTGTGGCTGCTGCATGAAGGCGTGGGGGTGGGTTTCACCTCATAGCACTGGTCCAGGGGGGGTTTGGCCCATTAGCTCATAGCGGATGAGGTAAGAAGTAGAGAAAGCTGATCCTAGACCAGCACTCAGGGGCGAATGTGTCTCCCAAGGGTGTTGGGGAAGCACCTGCTCTCCCTGGGCCTCTGATTTAACCATAACACAGTGCTCCTGTAGTGGGCCCAACTTCACATCAGTTGCCATTACACTGGAAAGAAAGAGGAAGCTGCATTTTCTGAGCTGTGAGCTGCTCCTGCCAACTTCCAAGTTTGAGTATTTGAAAAATAAAGTATGAAGGGAGCTGGTCATCCCGTCACTTTGCACGACACAGGCTCTGCTCGGGTTGATTCTGGACGGTGGGATGCCCTCTGATGGATCTTTGCCCTTTGTTTGGATGGATCTGTCACACACAGTAGCTAGACAGCAGGAATTTACAGAAGAGACAACTTAGAGGAATAGTTCAACATTTTTGGCAAATATGCTTTTATGCTTTCTTGATGAGAAGATGGATATCAATCTCAGGTCTCTGTGTTAAGTACAGAGCTGGTTAGCCTTAGCATAAAGCAGGTGGAAACAGCTAGCCTGGCTCTGTCCAAAGTTAAAAAATACACCGATCAACACCTCAAAACTTGACTTATTTACATGTTGTATCTCATTTGTTTGATCTGCAATGTGGTGTTAGTTTAGCCATCTGCCCAGTACATCTTTGTTGTGTTTTTAGCTATTACGCAGGCAGTCAGATGAGCACACCTTTTGGTTTGGCTCTCTGTATAAGCACAAGGGTACCAAACCTGACAACATCCAGGTACTGTGCCCAGCAGCCTAAAACGTGTTTATGAAGTCCTTAGAAGACATGGAATACATAACATTACTGGGTTCATCTATCTGTTGTAGTAATGGCTTTTTGTCATTCAGACAGAGGTGACTTTATTCAGACATGATGGCACATTTACTGAAAGAGACACAATGCTCGCCTGATCTTAGGCACCTGGTGCGCGAGAGGGAGCAGAGAGAGAGAGAGAGAGGACAGTGGTGAGTAAAAACTGTTACGATATCAAAGATTGTTTTGTATTCTTTCACACTAGGCTCATTAAACTTATTTGCCATTGAAGCTTTAATTAATGACAATCAGGAGCGTGAGTGACGCTCGCTTCTGCTTTTCACTGTGAATCCAAAACATTTGCATCAGTTTCATCATTGAAGTTATTAGAGAGTGAATACCAGACCATGCACAAGTACTGAATGACAGGAAGTTAAGTTAATTCCTGTTAACTCACATATGTAAACTGCTTTGCTGGATTTTCATTCACTCATCCACGCATGACATGGATAAACCCTTCCTGGGGTCCACAGTGCCACACCCAGCCCTCACCTTATTCTGAACTCAGACACACAGACAGAGAGATGAAATGATCTGCTACTCTTCTCTTTTTAAAAAGCTCTTACCAGTGGAGAAGGTAGAAGCTGCAAATATTCCCTCTGGGCCTTGTGCTTCAATGATTAATTAAAGAGCTTCAGTTCTTTTCATTCATGCTTTCAGATTTTCTTTTCTAACTGAACACATTATATTATTTCTATTCTCACTGTATATTGAGCTCCTTATTTTCATGCAAAGCTAAGAGAGATCATTTAGATTTAAATGACACAGTTTGGTGATTACATATGAACACAAAGTGTCTTCATACCATGCAGCTTCATAGAACCTTTTTACTAGCTTTTGTACGAGAGAAAACCACAGCCAACAGCAACATGTCACAGTGTACTGACACCTAGAGCATACAGCTTTCCTGCCCAACTTGATGGGTCCTCACAAAGTAACAAGTTCTGAATCAGGTTTGGGTCATTATGCTGCATATAACTGTGAGCTCCGGTCAAGTTCGGGTTAAATATTTTTCAAATGTTGCTTTCTGTAACTCTACCAATCATCTGCATTCATATGTGTCATGTGATGCAGGTAGTGTAGATACGCATGTCAGGTTCAGTCGGGTTTAGTTGAGTCAGGTCTTAAAGACCTCCATACCAGGTTTAGGCCTCAACTTTACACTCATGCAGAATTCTACTGCAAATTCTAACTCACAGTTAGAATAAACGTGAAACATGCATACAGGTGTTTTACACATATTGTTTTAGATTATACTATCTTTAAAGTTGCATGATCCTTGCTCAGAAATTGGATTTGTAGTCAGATTAGGAGTTTGTATTATTGAGGCCTATCTGACCCCCAGTCATTTTATTGAAGCTATATCAACAGCAACTGGCTGCCTCCCAGTTTGATCCCTGTCAGCAGCAGCTGCTAGAGATTTCAAGAAGGACACGGCAGATGTGCTGCTGCTCTCCAGGCTTCTATAGCATCTACATCAGGATTTCTATTCCGGTCACCACCGGGCAGCAGGCGATGCTAACTGAAGCAGGGGAATCCTCCAGCCTGGATATAAAAGGGCCGGACTGATCCTGGCTGCAACAGGAGGGGCTGGATTTCAAAGACAGAGAGGTGATGGCTGGCTGAGGGGGAGAATGAAACAGACAAAAAGAGAGAGAAACAACGATCAAGGACTGTGAGTTTCATGTAACAGGATTATATGCAATGCTGAATAGCTCTTGCTGACAGGTGATTTTTGCCTGAGACGCTCCACAACCAAAAAGGCTGAATACAATAAATGACCAAAACCATTTAGATTATTTTCCTATGTTGGTGTAGGACAAGTCACAGAGTATGGAGACCCAAAGTGTTCAATAAGGAATAAACAATTACCAGTAAGACATTATAAAATAAATAATAATATGAATGCAGACAAAATGTGTTATGTAATCATGAAATTGTGAAATAATTCAATACATTTTAAAAACTCAGCTCATAAGAATGAAATGTTTTTCCTCCTGCTTCTTGTCACAACAATACAGTTTATTTTAAGTCATCTTTATTTCAAATGTGCTTATTCCAGAGTCTGTTTTTATTTCACAATACCATATTTCCCAATGACCGTTTAATTTTATGTCTGTCAGTGAAGACAAACAGGGCAGAGGCAGTTAAAATAGCCAATCAAATCAAATCAAATTATTTTGTCAAACTAGATTGAATGTTCTGGGATAACTAATATCCACACCAAGCTGAGTGGCTATCTGGCTGGTAGTTTTTGAAATGTCTTGCTTTGGACGAAGAGCTGGATGGACAGACAGACTGACCAGCATCATATCATTAGTCCTGCTGGCAGCACAGTGAAAACTGAGCCATACAAGAAGTCTGTGCAAGAAAATCTAACAGTGAAATCAAGGCAAATCTGAAGCTGTGTTTGCCACATGTAAAAGAATGTTGATAACAGACAGTTTGGCAAAACTCCACATAATGTTTGATGAAAATTCAATTCAATTCAGTTTTATTTATATAGTGCCATATCATAACAAAGTTATCTCAGGGTACCTTTTCATATAGAGCAGGTCTAGACCGACTCTTTATATTTACAGAGACCCAACAGTTCCCACCATGAGCAAGCACTACGTGACAGTGGCAAGGAAAAACTGGTAAAACAGGTAGAAACCTCGAGCAGAACCAGGCTCTGGGTGGGCGGTCATCTGCCTTGACCGGTTGGGTTGAAGGG
>VMKM01005046.1:0-10027 GCA_008360985.2 Macquaria ambigua
GAGAGACAAAATAAGCCAGAAATGAAGATGTGGCTGCAGAATACTCTAACATAACAGCCATTCACCAGCTGTCCCTCTTTGTGTGTGTGTGTGTGTGTGTGTGTCTACAGTATCAATGTGAACTCTACGTGTGATGTATAGTGAGCTGGGCAAAGAGATGTTAAAGGATATTTTTTGCCTGCGTCAGCAGCATCGCAGGGAGGAGGAGAGAGAGGAGGGGGGGGAAGAGGGAGAGCAATACCAGTAAACAGGTGCCGGCTCCATCAGCCCCTCTCCTCCTATGCACCTCTTTCTCACTGCGCACATATCCACACATACATTGTACATGAGCACACAGAAGTTATTTATACTCTAAAAGATAATTATACCACCCTTTGTCTTTTATTGTATGCAAAACTTAACAGAAGATCAAAAGAAGGGAAAGAGGAGAAAAAGGAAGGCAGGAAACCAGACAAAGAAGTCAGTGAAGCAAAGCTCTTGGTGATGTTACTGTATCACACACTTTAATAGACAATAGACGGTCAGGGAGTGATATGGAAAAGCCTTTTCTTGTTCACAGCCTCACTCTAATATACACAAGCACACTGCACCAACATCCTTGCACGGGGACCAATCCTGCTGCAGCCTCTAAACAGTAGAGAGGGAGAAGGGAGCAGAGAGAGGGAGAGAGTAAGAGCCAGTTTTTTTCCCCCTCATGCATGTTTTAGATTTTTTTTATTTCCTCTGGTATCCTTGTGTGTGTGTGTGTGTGTGTGTGTGTGTGTGTGTGTGTGTGTGTGTGTGTGTGTGTGTGTGTGTGATTGTGTGATTGGCTGTGGTGATGACGGCTTCCTTGTGCAGCCTAGCGATCCTCCACAGATGGACACACAGCAAGACTATGAGATACTGAGAAATTAAATACAGGAAAAGGAAACAAAATCAATGCAATGTGAGGAGGGAGAGCTGACTTTGATTTAAAGCTGCTCAGGCTATTCCTCAACTGTCAATTCATCCCTCTTTAATCTTTGTTGGTTGGGGAGGTTGAGGGGGGTCGAAGCAGTTTCACAGGATGTCAAAGCAGTGAAGGAAAGAGAAATGTAGAGAAGGAAAACCAGTGAAAAAGGAGGAAAATCTGTTTGTTCCCTGTTATTTACCTTTTTTTGTCCTGCACAGAGAAAGAGGGAGACCAGAGAGGAAGGCAGCGGAAAAATTGAACGAGGGAAGTGTACGTGAGCGTTTGAGAGAGGGAGCATGTGCGAGCATTGGAGAGAGAGAGAGGGAGAGAGAGCTGCGCTGCAGTAGCATCCCACAGCAGACGGCTGAGGACTGCCGGTGTGTGTGTG
The DNA here is from genome assembly GCA_008360985.2 of Macquaria ambigua. Classification (NCBI taxonomy): domain Eukaryota; kingdom Metazoa; phylum Chordata; class Actinopteri; order Centrarchiformes; family Percichthyidae; genus Macquaria; species Macquaria ambigua. Next base: position 1,323 of record VMKM01005046.1, read on the forward strand.
TGACTGCACTGCTGAAGAGGAGGAGGAGGAGGAGGCAGAGGGTGAGCACGCTCGCAGACTCTGCAGGGCCATAGAGGAACACACAGCAGCAAGCGGCAGCGCTAGTGTTGGCCGGCACCAGGTAGAAGTCCCAGCGCCGTCGCCCCGCAGACCCCCGCCGTAGGATCTGGACCCGCCAACGCCGCCCAGACCTCCCCTACCAACACCATGGCACAAGCAGCCAAACATCTCCGCAAGAACAAGGATTTAGAAGCCCAGTTAGAGCAGGAGCGCAAAGAGAAGGAGGAGGAGAGGGTCAAAAAGAGGAGTCGCTCACGGGATAAAAAGCGCAAGGTACTGGGACTATTCACAGGTGGGGTAGTCAGGGGTGGAGTGATGGGGGTAGGGTGGGGAGGGAAGGAGGGGTGGCTGGAGAGGGGGGCAGGAAGGTTGAGACGCCCCCCCCCCCTTCATTCTCTGTTTTGCTAAGCTGTGGTCAGGGGTGCCGGGGCACACATGGAAACTCCGTAATGAGTGTGTTTCTACTGTGTGTACACACAGTCTCCCTGGCACACATGTATGTCCTGTGCATACAGACACGGGGAAACGGTACTACACACTGCATGCTTTCCTACTCCTCTCGACTGCTTTATACCTGCTTTATTGACTGCCCTGTCTAAGCCGTCTGATAAGGCAGTGTAGTACTCTACCTCTCACTGTGTCTCTGTCCCTCTTCACATCTCTGTCTCGTCCCTTCTCTCCGTCTCCTCTCTTTCTTTGTTTTCACACTGCGGTATGGTGTCAGTGAGTGAAATTTCACTACAGCACTAATCGTCCACGAGGCCAGTGAGCTTGTCAGTTTCCGCAACAGTCCGTTCTGTTCTGCTCTCGGCTTTTCCTCTATGTGGCATTGTAATGACCGCAGAGCAAAACCTGCAGGCTTCTGTCTGACTGAGAAGTCCCAGGCAGAGCTGGCAGGGCTCGTGGTAAACAATAAATCTCTGCTCCGCCAGTCGCCGACTGCAGGGACGTATCATCAAGCTGTCGAGTCTACTTTATTCCTCTGGCCTCTCGTCAGATTTCACTCAAACTCATTAATGAAAATGAGTCATCCGCAGATTGTGCTGTTGTGTATTGGTGGCAAATTGGTCCAGCCGCCCTGTGAGCCTACACCGTGCCAGGCTGGCTGTAAACCAATCTGATGCTGATGCAGTAGAGACAGTGTTATAGACAGAAACACAGTACAGCTTCCACTTTCCCAGAGAGGGGAGGCAGGGTTGAAAGGCTGGTGTTGGGGTTAGATTTTTCTTTTAGTTGTGCTTCTACAAAGTAGGGTGACAAAGGATTGGAAGGTGTATTTGATTAAAATCAAGGGAAGAAGAGAGGGAAAGGTGGTATGACTCAGATACACCTGGGGTAGATTCTCAGTAAGGGTTTGCTCCTCTGTTTTTTTTTTGTCGGAAAGTCAGACCCAACCCTTTCATCACAGGCACACACATGCCACCACTCTGTCTGTGATGACTGACGCGACGGTTTCTCCACATTCTTCACCTCTAACCTCTCAGAGAGACAGACCTTATCAACCTTTTGCTTTTGCTAAAAGAACCGGGAGTGTGAAAGCCGGTGCAGAGATGCTTGTGTGTATTGTGCATGTGTGGAAGTGCAACATGTGCGTGTCTGGCAAGATGGGATTGAAGAAGGGAAAGCCTGCAGCTCTAACAGTATGGATGAGGCAGGGATGAGATTTCTTGTGAGGGTACTAATGCAGCCCAACTTTGACTGAAAGTGTATGGTTTCAGAGGATCCCGTATCACTTACGTAACCATGCAGCTTAAGTCTTTCAAATAAGCTTCCTGACTCCCCTCCAGCTCCCCCTCCCAACCTCTCTTCCTTTTTTTAACACCGGCTTACAGCCATTCCTGGTTTCTGGAGCAGATGTTAACACTGGGGGAATTCTCTCTCTCTGTCTCTCTCTTTCTCTCCAGTGCCCTCTTTGTTTCCTCTCTAGAGCCTGCAGCTACGTAGTCAAATTCTACACTAATTCATAAGCTGACTGATTGTGTTTCCCTGTATTGCATGGTGGTTAACAAAACCACTGTTGCACTTGGCCGTTTTCTTTGTTTGCCACTTGACACCTGCTTTTCGGTAGTTGTTCCATCAGCTGTCTTGTGTATCGACCTGCACCTCGGGATTGTCCCCATCCTCGCGGTGCGGGCAAGGTCAACACTTTCTCTGTGACAAAACCACATTTTTTATTTAATCACCCTCTGCATTTTGCTCCCACACATATTAACACACAGACCCACTCACCAGTTGTTTTTTTTCTGTATCATTTTGTTACCTGCAAGCTTCAGTTTCCTATTTCACTGGAGGCCTTTCAATCGTTTATCCTGCACAGTTGATGTATTTTGAGTTATTATATGAAGAATCACTCACAGCTTCATTTTATTGATCTTTATATGTCCTGTATATTGAATTGTTTCAACTTAAAGTGGTTGATTTATTGTTGCTCGTGCATTTTTAGTCACAATAGCAGGAGCGCAGGGCTCTGAAAGGATGACAGTGTCACTCAGTCAACCGGTTACTTAGACCAAAATCTGGTTCAGTCTTCTTTGGTCCAGTTGGTCTTCTGGCCTCTAGGGGCTGCTAGCTGCACTTTTAGAGTCAAAAGCCTGATTTATTTTCTAGTAATGTATTTTAATTTAGCATCTTTTAAATACATTATTTGATTTGCCCAGCCTTTTATTTATCCTCTTTATGGTTTAAATCCCTTTGATCCACTTTTTGTGGCTGATGTATGTTGGTGTTTTACATGATTATTTGCGTCCCTGTGGGGACACAAATCTGGGTCCGCTGATGAATGTCCAGAGTCATAAAGCTAACAATTCGTCATCAAAGGGTGAAGGTGCCATTTTAATTGGCTTCATGGTGTAGTGGTATTATACGGCACAGGTCAGTTGCTGAGCAGTGGATAATGTTGTCCTCAAATTACTTTTATTGATGAGTTTGCCCCTTATGAAAAATGAGCATTGTCAGGATGTGAACAAAGCCCTATTGTCCTAGTCAGCACCTATTTTCACCTCATTCTGTATGTGCGTTTGTGTCTACAAACGCTGCTTTAGTGTGAGGTGGTTGACCTGGCGACAACAGCCCTAAAGTATGAAGCAGGGCTTTGCTGTGTTTGTATTGTTTGTCTCATAATTTTTATTTTAGGCTGTTTGCTTTTTTAAAGACTCAGGATTATTCCAAGGTCATGGGAAATGTACACCTGGCATTTATATCTAAACAGGCTGTTTGAAGATTGATAACATATTAACACTCCAGGGCCACATCTTTTTGTTTATTCCATCTTGTTGGTGCTATTTTGATCTTTGAGTTCTTAACATATTGGCTGCTTAATTTTAGTAGTTGGTGAATAAAAATGTAGAAAGACGGGAAGAATTGTGAACACCAAACAGTGCTAAGAGTTCAGCGATAGAATCGAAGTCTTTTTCTTTAATGCAAGTCAGAAAATAGTGCAAGTTCAAATTTAACATCTAATTGCAAATTCTTAACAAAACAATAAACTCAATTTGTCTCGTGAGCCGATAGTTAAAGCCATGAAATAATTTCAGCTGGATTCTTTATGACCATTTAGAGATCTGCCTCCTCCCGTTACCAATTGTTTTAGTGCTACAGAATGTGATCAGTGTTTGGTGAGCCCCCAGGGTGTTTAACAAATCCGATAGTCCCATTCAGGATGTATGTTCAGAGCAGTATTTTTGTGTGCAATAATATGGATTTCTCTCTGGTGTCATTTGCCTTTTGCTCATTCGGGTGGAGCATGAGATTTGTGTTTCAGTGAGTATTAATCTGGGAACAATGTTGTGACATGGGAATGCGTATGTAAATCTCTTTACATGCACCTGTTTGCATTGGTATTGTTGTAATTAGGGCTGCAACTAATGATTATTTCAATATCAACCTGCCATTTTTGAATAATGTTGTTGTCAAAAGCAGTTCATTTGGTTTACTATAATAGAAGACTAAACATACAAATATTTATAGAATCTGCAGCTTTTTTCTGCCAATGTAACACTGTAGCATGCTGGGACAAAGGCTGCTTCTTCCAAAACACGAGGCATCTTAGAAATAAAGTTGTTGCTCTCTTGTGACTACTTATTATATGAAATGCTGTAGAGCTGCAACTAACAACAACAATTTCAACAACAATTTCCTTTATCAATTATTATCTTTTTTTTATTATTTAAGCAATTCATTGTTTGGTCTATAAAACATAAAAATAACGGTGAAAAGGCCTGTCACAGTTTCCTAGAGCTCAAGGTGTCATTAAATGTCTTGTTTTGTCCAAACAACAGTCCAAAACCCAAAGATATTACATTTACTGTAATTTACTCTAATATAAAACAAGAAAAAGCAGCAAATTCTCACATTTGAAAAGCTGGAACCATCAGATGTTTGGCAGTTTTACTTGAAAAATGACAATTAATCAAAACAGTTGCTGATAAATTTTCTGACGATCGACTAATCCTCGTAGCTATGTAATACTGTGTTGATGCAAGTGTTGCAAGATCTAACGTAAAGTCTGTGTTTGATGTAGCTTAAAGGTCATTTGTGTGCACGTACGGTTTCTCTTTAGTCTGGCTTGTCTGTTACAGAGAAAGTGCAGAGAAAGAGAGTCGTGGCAGCTCAGGACTGACCCATTAGTGGTGCTGGTACTCAGACTCATCAATACAATAAGTCTGGTCAGGATGCACTATGGCTCCTTTGTTGCTGTATATTGTCTGGCACTCAGAGGTGTTGGCTGCAGATGTATATCACAGCCCATCAGGCATCTTAAAGGTAGAAATCGGACTCTCAGGTTCCTAAACAGCAACCCGTGGTGCAGGACTGTGCAGCTAATATGGCTGCCAGCTAACATTGCAATGGTGAAAGTATCTAAGTGCTATCTCCATCTTCATATAAGGCAGAGGTGGCAGCAGTGGATCAGCATTCCAGCCTCGTCTCTGTCTGCCCTCCAAAATCTCTTACCCTCCCTGCCTGAGCGGGAAGCAGAGCCTTCACTGAGGTTAATGTGTCGATGTCTGAGACAGATTGGTACTGTAGTGCCGTCTAGGTGTTGATGCTGTGTTTGTGTGTGTGTGTGTGTGTGTGTGTGTGTATGTATGAGTGTGTGTGTGTGTGTGTGTGTGTGTGTGTGTTTGAGTGTGTGTTCAGGTTTGGTGCAGTGGATTAGGGGTTCTTCTGCAGCAGTGACTAAGCCCATCAACTCAAGCACCTGTCTACTTTCCTGTACACTCACTGGCTACTGTGATCAAAGTGATGAATTTTAAATGAACCATTTCTTCAGGTCAAACCATTGGCAGATGGTAATCAATTTCATTATTGGCTGCTGCAACAAATAACAGTAGATTTTAATTAGTGAGTTAATTGTTTCATTGTCTCTCATCTGGAACTTGGCTTCATTCAGTAGCTCTTTCTGGCTCAACACAAATAAACAGAAGCCTCTTACTTCACCTCTTCTGAGTGTCATTAGATTGGCTGGTCCTCCCAACTAGGGCTGCGACTAACATCTATTTTTATTATTGATTAAACTGACCATTTTTCCCATTAATCAATTAATTGTTTGGGCTATCAAATGTCAGAAAATCAGACATTGCTTGTTTTTTCCGACCAACAATCCCAAACTTAATCAACATATTCAATTTAAAGGGACATAAGACAGAGAAAAGCTGCACATTGAGAAGCTGGAAGCAGCAAATGTTTGGTATTTTTGCTTGGTAAATTACTTAAAACAAACGATTATCAAAAGTGTTGGCAATACCATTTTCTGTTTGACGAATCAATGTCAATTAATAAACCTCAACTTGAGGTTTTTACACTCAAGTTGTACTGATTAAATGAGATATAACGTGTTAATTATTGCACTTTAGAGGTGCTGGTTGGTGGATTTTGTTACCTTTGGAAAGAGCCAGGCTAGCTGTTTTGCCTTGTTTCCAGTGTTTATGGTAAGGCAAGATAACTGGTATCTAGGTATCTAAGCTTATTTCCCAATATGTCGAACTGTTCCTCTCAACTAGTGATTCTCAATGACCGGGTGTTATCTGACAAGAACCGATCATCCATCCACAAAACACTGAGCTAACAAAGAAATCAGCTTACTTTTCGAAGTTAAAAATTAAATAAATGAACCTGTTTTTAACTTTATTGATTTTATTTTTTATTTTGACAACTCATATTGACTGAATGCACTTGTTTTTTTAAGTCCCTCTCCAGTCAAAAATGTGTTTATATTCTTAATTCACTTGGATGTTTGAGCTTCACTGTGCAGAATGATGTATGTGCAGAGTTTGTTTTCACATTAATCTGCTGAAGGAGGAAAGTTTCTCTGTGCTCACGGCAACATCTCTGCAATTTAGTTGATAGTGGAAACTTGAATCCTCCGGGGCTCATACACTGAGATTGGACTTTTCACTGAAGCAGGAGACATCTCGTGTCTGACACATTTGTATATTCATAGATTCTGGATTTTTTAATGAGGGGGAACCACTTGCAAAAAGGTGTAGAACTCCTGCTCTAAACTCTTGTGAGAGAAATTGGATATTTTCCCTTGCACTCCTCTGCAGTTGGGGGTTTTCTGGAGCCAGTATGTAGTGGCTGTGTACCTGCATTTTATTGCACTTCCACAAGATTATGTTTAGCCTTCATAAGGACACGTGTGTGGCAGCATGTTGCATCATAAGACATCACCAGTTCAATCAACCAGCGCTCAATTCATCTCGCTTCTTTGCTCAAACTCCAGTTATGTGTGTGTTAATGAGTCCCATTTTATTCTGTGTTTGTGTGTGTATGTGTGTGTGTGTGTGTGTGTGTGGCCCAGGTGGCCCTGTGGAACCCCTCAGACAAATGACTCAGCAGGCCTGGCCGAGGCACTCACTCATGTTGATGGAGCCTGGGAATGAGTCTCAGTGAGTCCGGCTCCTGGCTCTACAGTAAGTGCTGCTGGGGCAGGTTGGCCGGGAGCTGCAGCCTACTCTCCTTTAATTAAAGCAGGAATGGAAGGCGCACATGAGGCCAATTCACCAACCCCCACTTCTCTTCTCCCCCTTCTTCACTTTACCAGGGCGATAGCAGGTCTTTATTTATGAGCTAGCAGAGACTTGTTTTCAAAACAGATACCTCACCACACCCAGGTAGGTTTATTTGATTAGAAAGACGAGACGACTCCCCTGCTCTAAAGGTAGTCTCCAATCTTTGTTAGAATAGGAAAAAAATGAAATAAACACGAGCAAAATAACATCAAGCATCCAGCAGGCACTCCCTCTCTGCAGGGGTTCGGCTTCCCCCAAAACTCCAAAGCCTGAGGATATATTTAAATTGTTGATCAGTGATGAAGATTTCTCACCATGTTTTCAGTTTCATCCTCACTGCAGTGATTCATTCTTTGATTTTAAGGCTGAAGCCACAAGCAGCAGCACCTGCCTATTTTGTGTTACTATCTCTGTAATAACGGAAAGCCTGCAGACTTTAGACAGAGCATTTACTGGTGTGTTTCCCGGCTGATGATTGCAAATGAAGCAGAACTGACACGTAGGACTGCAGTGCTTTCAGCAAAGCATTAGTCTCCAACACAGGTTTGTGTAAACCTCCAAAAGATATTAACAGTCGCAGCATCCGTCTGTTTGTCCTCCCACTGTACGGTTAAATCTATTCATTTGTGAGACAGCACGGGAAATGATGTGTCATATTGTGAGGGGCTTCCTTAGATTTCCCTCCTAGTGCCTCCCTCCCTCTCTTCATCTTCCTCTCTATCTCTCTCCTTGGCCGATTGCGCTAATCTCTCCTCCCAATTGTTATTCTAATAGTGCAGCTGTTACGTAACGCCCTGAAACAAGAATTGAGAGATCAGGGTTATTGAAATGGATCATCATCATGCCCAAATAAAAGGGGAGGGAGAGAAAGAGAAGGAGAAAGAATGAGGCGGTATCTTCTTAGAGGAATTTGATAGGTCATTGCTGGACGGCTTGTTGTGAAAAAAGGAAAGCTTTTGGTGTCCGTTACCCAACCTGAGCTCTTTCCCTTTAAGCTCCTTCTGGCTGAGGAGAGAGGAAAGGACAGGAGGTGGGATAGGGAGCTTAGTGCGGTTTGATGTCCAGGTACTCTGAGTCCTGCCTTGATATCCTCAGACTCTGCAGCATCTCTTGGACTGATATGTACAATAGCCAGGAGCCTCTGCAATGTGCAGCCTACCACTTAGTGTATTGATCTGCTCTGGTTTGCTCAGTATAGAAGTATTTTATTTGTCCTGTGTGTTGGCCTTTAACAACTGGGCATATGACTTGTACAGTACGTGGTTGGTGCAATTTGATGCATTTTTCTGTCCCCATCCACCTTTTACTGACCTTATGATTTTGTCACTGCTCTTCCTTTTCATTCATGCTTCAGCACACAAAAAGAGATTAAATGAGTAGATTAGTATGAGGGATGACGTTGAGTTGGCAGAGACATTTACTGTTTTTAGCCTTGCTAGCAGCATGGCTCTAGGGACGGCAATGTCGGTCTGTCTGTCTGTCGGTCAGTCCACCACTTTGGTCCAGACCGAAAAATCCAAACAACTATTTGATGGATTGCTGTGAAATACTGTACAAATATTCATGGTCCCCAGAGGATGTATCCTACTGACTTTTCCTCCAGCGCCACCATGAGGTCAAGATTTCAATTTGTCC
>VMKM01005047.1:0-10023 GCA_008360985.2 Macquaria ambigua
TCAGTAACGGTGTGTGAGTGGCCTTTCAGTAACAGTCAAATTATTACTCGAAAGTAACAGCGTGAGTGTACTCAGTAACAGTGAGAGTGTACTCAGTAACAGTGTGTGAGTGTACTCAGTAACAGTGAGAGTGTACTCAGTAACAGCGTGTGAGTGAGTGTACTCAGTAACAGTGAGAGTGTACTCAGTAACAGTGTGAGTGTACTCAGTAACTGATCTCATCAGATGATTCTTCCTCATCATTCATGGAAAAGCAGGATTTTACTGTTGGAGCTCATTTTCAACTAGTTTGTATCTAATGATTCATTCTGGATTCATCTGCTGATTCTTTTCTCCATTAATCCATTGATTGATTGATTGGTTTGTAAAACTTCTGCCATCACAATGAGGCAGAACTAAACATGTTGAGTCTCCTCACATGACTGAGCTGCTGTATCTGACGTTTGGGGGGAGCTCCGCCAGCCGACACATGGAAACGTTTCAGAGACGTTTTGGGAGGAAAGTTGTTTACATGACCCAGATTCTGCAGCAGGAAACAAACCAGCAGATTCTACAGTTTGAGTCACAAAGTTCAGTTCATATTTAACATTAATCTGTTTAAATTAAATATTTTATATAAAGACAAAGTTTTAAAACAGAGAAATAACTTGGTAATTCCACTGAGAGAATAAAGGAGAAGTCAACAGCAGAGCTGAAACAGTTGATGAATCAATTAGTTGATAGACACAAAATTAATCAGCAACTATTTTGATAATTTAATTACTGTTTTAGTCATTTTAGAAGCAAAAATGCAAAATATCTGATTTGATCTATTTGATGCTTTTCTTTGTCGTATCTGTTTATTATCATTATAACTATAATATATAAAGTGAGCTTCAGATTGTTGGTCTGCCAAAACAAAACATTTAAAGACGTCAGACAGAGACAGACAGACAGACAGGTTTCATAGTCCAGACTGTGGCTGGGAAACAGATATTTAAAGACGAGACAGTGTTTTGATGAAGCAGCTCTGGAGATGAAGAAGAAGCTGATGATGAAGAGTTTGTTTTTTATGAATCAGATGATTGAAACTGATGAGAGTGAAGAGACGACATGAGCTCTGATTAGAAGTGATGAAGGAACCTCCTCCTCCTCCTCCTCATGGTTAACTCAGCTGCTTTGACCTCACAGCTCTGAACACAGAAGATCGAAGCTCGGCCTTCAGCTGCCGGCTGGAGAAAAGGAAAGAACTTCCACAAGCTGATGGACTTCATTATTAAAACACTGGAGACGCCACGTCTGTCCATCCATCGACCGTGTTACAATTAGTGATCACTAGACTGTCAGTCTGAAGACAGAAGAGTTCGGCCCTGATGTTAAATAAAACGCTGTTCACATGTGGAGGAGTTTCAGCAGTTTCAGCAGTCTCTGCTTTACTTCAGTTTCTGTGATTTAGATTTGAAATATCAGTAATGATCTCTCCGTCTCTCCTCTCTGTTACATAAACTCTGTGTTGTTGTCAGTGTCTGCAGTCTCTGGCTGTAAACCAACACACCTCCTCCTCCTCCTCCCCGTCACCTCCTCCCCTCCGTCTCCACGGCAACCCTCCCCCAGGACACAGGAGTCTCATATCTTTTTCTCTCTGCAGCAGGTTTTTATTTCGCTGTAGTTTTCTCTTCTCTTTCTGTCTTTGAACTTCTCTTTTATTCTAATAAACAACAGTTCTGTCAACTTTCCATCAAACTTTTGATTTATCTTTTTATTTAAATGCTGAACTATTGAATCAGAGGAAGTCGTATTCTATCTGACATTATTAGATTATTAATACAGTTTATATACAGTTAGCTAGTTTATCTACTTTATATACAGTTAGCTAGTTTATCTACTTTATATACAGTTAGCTAGTTTTAACTGCTTTATATGCAGTTAGCTAGTTTATCTACTTTATATACAGTTAGCTAGTTTTATCTGCTTTAGTTTTATATATACAGTTAGCTAGTTTATCTACTTTATATACAGTTAGCTAGTTTATCTACTTTATACAGTTAGCTAGTTTTAACTACTTTATATACAGTTAGCTAGTTTATCTACTTTATATACAGTTAGCTAGTTTTAACTGCTTTATATGCAGTTAGCTAGTTTTAACTGCTTTATATACAGTTAGCTAGTTTATCTACTTTATATACAGTTAGCTAGTTTATCTACTTTATACAGTTAGCTAGTTTTAACTACTTTATATACAGTTAGCTAGTTTATCTACTTTATATACAGTTAGCTAGTTTTAACTGCTTTATATGCAGTTAGCTAGTTTTAACTGCTTTATATACAGTTAGCTAGTTTATCTACTTTATATACAGTTAGCTAGTTTATCTACTTTATACAGTTAGCTAGTTTTAACTACTTTATATACAGTTAGCTAGTTTATCTACTTTATATACAGTTAGCTAGTTTTAACTGCTTTATATGCAGTTAGCTAGTTTTAACTGCTTTATATACAGTTAGCTAGTTTAACTGCTTTATATACAGTTAGCTAGTTTAACTGCTTTAAATACTGCTGCTGCTGTTAGCTTCTGCTGCTACCAGCTACTGGTTAAACTTGCTCGACCTGAACTGAACAGCAGCGAACTGAAAGAAGAAGGCCGGAGGGCTTCGGCTCCTTTCAACAGTTTATTTAACACACAACACAGAGACAGACAGACTGTCTGCTGTTAGCTTCATGCTAATTACTTAAAAGAGGCTTTAGGAACAACATCACTGAAATAATATAAAGCTTTTGTAAAGAATGATAATTATAGTGCAGTTATGTGATCACTCAGAGCTGCACCTGAGCCACTTAATAAATGTCTTATTCACTTATTACTACACCTGTTCACTCCAGGCTGTCTAACTGTTTTCTAACTGTGTCTTGAGAAATCAATGTTACACACACTGTGGGCGACTTTTGTAATCTTATAACAGTAATTTGACTAGTGAAAGAATGACTTCACTTTAATGACCACACGAGCAGAGCTGGTGGAGTTCAGATGCTAAAAACCTCAGTACACAGTGTCAGCAGTGTTACACATCAATATATATTAATATAGGTCTGATTTTAATGAGAAAAAAATGAGTGGACAGCGATTGTAAACAAAATTCATAAAACTATTTAACTAAAAATATTATCAAAAATGAATCTGTTTAGAAGCTTCTTCCGTCCCTGCAGGTTCAGTTTGAGCTCTTTCATCAGGAGGGTTTAAAGTTATCTGTGTATCTTTGTCTTCTTCAAACACTTTGGGTAAAACCTGTAGAGATAAACTTTTATTATCTCAAACTATTTCAACCTTTTCTCAGCTACATTTTCACTGTTATCAGTCATGAACTTTCTCTGGAAAGTAACTGGTCAAAAAATAAATATTGCCGCTTTTCTTTTCATGGTTACCGAGCTTTTCTTTATCAGGAGGTCAGAAGTTCAGCAACATCAAATAAAATAAGAAGCTTTGCTGCAGTTTTATTCTCCCTTCAGTCTCTCATGTGTTTGAGTTTTTTTCCAGAGGAGGTTCTCTTACTTCTCTTAAAATAAAAACAAGTGGAAAATATGATCAACCATCAGCAGAGACGAACAGATGAACAGGAAAAGAAGAAAATCAGAAGAGACGTTTACACTTTTCTCTCTCCTTCATCCCTCCGTCTCCCTCTCATCCTTTTAATTGTCTGTCTTTTTTTTTTTTGGATGATGAAAAGAGGAAAAAGGTTCAGAGTTTTCTCTCTCTCTGTGTTTGTGCAGGAGGAACCAAACGTGGCTCTCAGCCAATCACATCACACTCTATGTCTGGCTCCCGGCCAATGGAGAGCCTCGGTCTGCATGTGACTGAACCACTGGCCAAGAATGTGACAGAGAGAAAACACTCTGAAAGTCTGTTGAAATTTCTCTTTTTCACAAAACAAATAATCTCCAGTCGTCTTGCAGAGTCACAAACTGGAAACCAGTTAACTCTCTCAGCCTCTCTCCTGATACAACAACAACAACAACATAAAACCAACAACACAACAACTACCAGAGGTTCTGCTTTGTTCGGTTCAGCTCCGACAGATAAGACTTAAGCTGAAGACGAGCTGAAAGCTACAAACAAACCAACAGAAAGATGTTTTAGAGTTTGACAGTCAGGACGGAGCAGAAACCTGACGAGTCGCAAATATCAAACATGTTTAAGAAAAACTTTCTGAGAACGACTGGCAGCGACTGGATCTGAAGACTTCAGATCTGTTACTGCTGCTGATTATAATACAACATTAAAGTCTGTGGGTTTTCCACCGATTCTGATAGAAACACACAAAAACCAGACTAAGAGTCATGAGCCAAGCTAGCAGCTCTGTGAGGCTGCACAGAGGTGTTTTGAGCTAAATGCTAACATGCTGATGTTTAGCAGGTATAATGTTTACCATGTTCACCATCTTAGTTTAGCGTGTTAGCATGCTAACATTAGCTAGTTAGCAGTAAACACAGAGTGCAGCTGAGGCTGATGGGAATGTCATTAGTTCTGCAGGTATTTGGTCATAAAGCAAAGTGTTGGACACATTAATATGTTGACCTGATGATGGCGCTAGATGAAGAGTCAGAGGATCACCAGAGTTATTACAGTTCATCCTGAGGGGAACATGAACGATGAACCACACAAAGGTGAACCTCCATAAAGTGATGCAGCTGATATAGCTAATAATCCAGTTAATGTAAAAAATAATATGAGCCAATATATAGTGCTCGGATTGTTATTATTCTCAAGTACTGAAATACTTGAGGACTATTGGACTCTACTGAAGGTGAGCAGTAAATTTCAGGTCTAGTTGTTACACCAAAAACCAGATGGACATCACCATTGTTAGGCAACGCCAGCATCCAGGAAAAACTAAACTAATGCTAAATCACATAAGACCCAACTCTTCCCTTCTTGGTGTCATCACAACAATGAGACAAATCTGGTCCTTACCTCCTCATGGACAGCCTCCACTTTCGGGTTACTGCCCGTCCGTCGGAGGCCGGAGCCGGGTCCACTGCTTGCTGTGGTGGCGTCTGACTTGGATCTCTGGTGGGTCCTCCTGGATGGGGAAACAAACACCTCTGCCTCCCCCAGTACGGGGCTGTCTGGGGCGGGGACGGCCGTAGAGAAGGAGGGGGAAGACTCCGTGTTGCTGCTGTTGTGCCTCCGATGACAGCGGTGGTGGGACGGCGAGCACACCGGGCTGTCGGAAACAGAAGCTGAAACTGCTCTGGGAGCATTAGATGAAGGAGCAGAAGGTTTGAGTTCGTCGGACAGGATAAGTTTTCGGAGTTTGGTGCCTCTGGAGTGACGCTGGGTGGAGATGTGCATGTCGGAGGAGTAAGCGCCCAACAGCCAAGCTGTCAGCAGAGAGAAGGTTATACTACCACTGCAACGGTGGATCTGAGAGAGACACAGACAGAGAGACTTTAGATCACATGTCAATATCTGAAATATTATATTTTTAGCTTGTTCAATACGTTTTCAAATAGGGCTGGGGCTATATGGCACTCCATATGGCCATAGTATGCCCACAAGAACAGGGTCATAAGCCTTCTCCAAGACTACAATGTACATTCAGATTGTGGATGGTCCAAGTCCCAGGACCCATCCAGCCTTCTTGCAAGGGTAAAGAGCTGATCCTTAATCTGGTTACAAACAATTGACCAGAGCCACCTCTCCAGCACCATGGCATACGTTTTCCCAAGGATGCTAGGTAGTGTGATACCCTGACAATTGAAGCGCATCCTTTGGCCCTGTTTAAAAAAAAAAAAAAAATGGGAACCAGCAACCCGTCTACCATTCCATAGGCACTGATTCCAGTCTCCATACAAAATTGAACAGGTGTGTCCACCAAGTCAGCCCAACAAGATCCAGAGCCTTCAGCATTTCAGGAATCTTGTCCACCCCTTGTGTCTTTCCACTGTGGAGCTTTTTAACTACCTCAGTGACCTCCGCCAATTAGATGGGCAAAGCTTCCCCCAAGTCCTCTGAGTATGCCTCCTTCACGGAGGGTATGTCGGTCAGGGGCGGGAGTTCCTCAAAGCGTTCCTTCCACCCTCCAACACCATCTACAGAAGATTCAGCAGTTCAGCCTGGACAAGGTCCTGCCTCTCCCCTCGTCTGGGGAGTTGTCTGATGGTTTGCCAGAACTTCAAGAGGCCACCTAAAAGTCTGTGATCTTCATGAACTCCCTCTGTACTTGAGAAGTTGTCGTCCTTCAGGCTTACCGTTTCTTCTAAGGGCCAGACCATCAGGAGCTGCCCCCCAGGTCTGACTCAAGGATAGGGGCATGGTTTCCCGATTCTGGGCAAAGTGGCACTTTCATGGAGACATTGACGGCCCCAGATGAGGGGTAGTAAATAGATGGATGGGTTTTAGCTATTAACATGCTAACACTAGCTTCTTTTAGTTACGTGAACTACTAAACTAATTAGCTGTGTTAATAACCAGACACCCTGAGCAGATGGCTAGCTGGTTAAAAGCTTCACATGATCTAAAATACAAAATCATTTAAGGGTATCAGTGGTGAAATCATCAGTTCACAGTCAGAACCAGAAACACAATCAGCTGTTTACTAAGCCTAAGACTTCTGTTGTCTTACTAATCAGGTGTCTGAGGACTCACCAGGTATGGTCTGATGGCGTCTCCCACCTCGGTGTCCATGTGCACGTACATGTTGAGCAGCTGCGGCAGGTAGAAGTCCACCTCGCTGTCGGGGAAACTGAAGAGGCGGTTCCCGATGTACGCCTGCACCCCTGGCTCCTTTGACTTGTACAAGTAGGAGATCGCCATGGAAACGTCAAACAGCTTGGACTCGAACAGGCGCAGCAACCACGACTGTTTAGATGATGACGATGATGATGCCGACGGCAGTAAAGAAGGCCCCGGTCGGGCTGAAGGAGAAGTGGGTTGCTGGGAAGTACCTTGTTGTTTTTCTCTATCCTTCCCAGAACTCCCCTCCTCTTCCTCGTCTTCTTCTTCTTCTTTGATGGAGCTGGTGTCCGGGCTGATGTGCCACTGTGGACTGGAGCACTCTGTTAAGTCTGTGAAGTGTTGTTGTTGATCGTCCTGTTGTTGATTGTTGTCCAGTTGTTGCCGTTCAGGCACTTCCCTGTTCTGCAGCTTGACCTTGAGAAGAACTTCCTGGCAAGCCTTCAGAGCTACTTCCGGGTTGATCACTAGAAGCGGAAAACAAGGAGAGGTCAGATTGATCGTAACCATAAAATTTGTAAAAGAAACAAAAAAGTCCTGCTAGCATCCCATAGAAGCTGCAGTGTTCATCACACCCCACGTTATTAAAGTTTTAGACAGAACAAACAACATAATGATGACTTAGCTTTTCTTACTAGAAGTGGAGTTACAATTTAAAATTTGTCCTGAATGAAAAATGTCACAGCAATTGCCTCTTAGACTTCGTTTAGATATTTCTCGTTTACAAGAGGAAAGACCCCACCACTAGCAAGATAAACATCACCAGTAAAAAAATAACAGTCCTATCAGAGTGTTTTTGTGATTATGCTACCAAAAACTGACTGAATTTGTAGCAGCTTTTGCAAAAACTATCACCACCTTATGTGTGCCTGTGACCCTGGGAGCTGTGTTGTTTGGGGCAATAGCTCCTGGTAGGGTCTCCAAAGGCAAATTGGTCCCAGGTGAAGGGCACAACTAAAGGTATGGTCATATTACACTTCTGTTCTACGAATATTAACTCCGTTTCCTGTTTCAGTGTGATCTCCAGCTTGCAGGTCAGAGTCAGAGAGGCTCGGACCGTGTGGCAGGGCCTGATCCATGGAGCCTGGTAACACGTAACAGCCTAGGCCACGATGCCTAGGAACCTCTTTTGTGTGGAGTCAGTGCAGGAGGTGAACTAGATGTAGTTGGGCTCAACTCTATGCAGAGCACCGGCTCTGGTACCAAACTCCGGGATTGGGACTAAGTGTTTGTGTTATTTTGTGATAAATTTAAGTAATATTTGAAAATGTTAAGACTTGTAAATTAAATTGCAACTGCTTAGAAAATACTGATATTCATTAAATGTAATAAGTTCCAGTGAGACTTAAAATGAGTTTAGGAATCTCTTGAGTCTTTATTTATAATTGGTTTGGGATTGTTTAGTTTAATGCAGGAAACTGTGTCGTTTGGTAAATCTGGCATGCAGGCAGAGATTGGTTGAAGTTCGTTCTTGTCACAAAACTACTGAAGGGATAGAATATCATGGTAATTAAAACCTAAAACAATCTGCTCTGTCCTGTTACCTTGGTCGACCCCCAGGTCCATCTCCATGGCGTCCTCTGAGATGACATCCAGCGGGGGGCTGGGGCCTCGCGGGTCGCCGCCGTTCGACGTGCCGCTGCTGCCGATGCCCTCGCTGGCGCTGCTGCTGCCGAGGCTGCCGGTGCTGCCGATGCTCCCGCTGGGGCTGGAGCTGCGGGGGCTGGCGCTGGGGGAGGACGGCTGCTCGCTGAGGGAGGGCGGGGGCAGCTGCAGCTGAGGGCGGGGGTGATGGTGGTGATGATGATGGTGGTGGGCTGGGCAGTCAGAGGAGCTCTCAGAACAAGAGGAAGAGGATGAAGAAGAGGAGGAAGAGGAGGCACTGGAGGGAGAGGAGGGGCAGGAGAAGGTGGTGGGGGAGGAGGAGGAGGCTGGTGGAGGGGGTGGGGCTGAGTGGGAGGGGCTAAGGTGGAGCGGCCGCAGAGTCGGGGACAAGGAGACCTCGGCGTCAGCCATTTTGGAAGAGCAGGCCTACAGAGAGAGAAAATGTTGCATCCGTTACGTGATGGAGGAAGTCCAAGAACTTTAACATCTGCCGGATTTACACACATACAAACATCATGGAGAGACTGTGTGTGCGTCGGCAGCATCTGAGCTGATCCGTGTTGTGTTTGCATGTTCATGTGACTTTGCTTTGCTTCCCACCCACGCATCAATGTGTGTCTATGTGTGTGTTATGTAACGTCCTGCTGCCTGCACACCAACCTGTCATCATCATAGCTGAACAGGAAGTGGATTATATCTGACGTCTCCAATCACAGACCTTCCTCAACACTTCCTGCTAATAAAACGGTCTGAAGGCTCATTAATGCAGGTTCGTCAGACTGAACGTTTGTTGATGCCACTTTGGGAGAAACTGGAAGCCGAATCTTTGCCTGCGTCGAGATCTGATCTGAGAGTTTCATCATTAATCTTTATTATAATCTGTGAATGAGGCTCATTCTGTCTGCTGCCGACACACTGAGAGGACGGGAAACCTCTGAGGAAACCACAGCAACCCTCTGCTGCGTTTGTACCGTCAGTGTGAGTGACGCAGGTGATCATCATCATCATCTGTGTGTCTCTGCGGTGTTAAGAGGAGGCGTCTCTCTTTCTGTTTTCTCTCCTCACAGACTCCACGTTTCCAATCACCAATCAGCAGCTGATCCGGTTCCTGTCTGACCTCCTGACACTGAACTCTGTTACCATGACGATGCTTTTAAAAAAAGATTGTGTTGCCGTGACGATGCTTTAAAAAAAGATTGTTTCTGTGACAACGCCTCCACACTGACTGAAACTGCCACCTCCTCACTCACCGCTGTTCCAAATACAGTTTAGAGGAAACAAGTCATTTTGTTGTCGTTGTGCTAAGCTAGGCTAACATTTCCCCCTGCTTATAGTCTTTGTGCTAAGCTAGGCTAACAGTGAAACTGATATCCATCTTAAACATGTGGCTATGGAGAAGACAGAGTACAGGAGGGTTTACTGAAAAATGACTGCAGACTATACTGGAAATACTCAAGTAAAGTACAAGTACCTCGGATTGGTACTTAAGTACAGTACTTGCGTAAAAGTACCTGCTGATGTGTAAATATCACACATGAACTCTCGACATCAGATCATAAATCTGTTTGACATTACAAAAATGATGACATCAGCAGCAGCTTCATCTGACAAACATGTGGAGAGGATGATGTCATCACACATGTGTGTGTGATGGTTTCCAGATGTGAGGCGTGGGTGTCCTCCTCCACACACACACACACACACACACACA
>VMKM01005048.1:0-10021 GCA_008360985.2 Macquaria ambigua
AAACCTAAGGTGGCAACACACTCTCTTAATTACAAACCTGATATCTAAAGATGCTTGATTACACATCATTTCATGTGTTGGTTCTGTCACGCAGACATTTCACTGCTTGCCTACCTCTCCTGGAAACATAATTTCATACTGTATATGAAATCCCTGAGCAAAATAGCCTTGAACAAAACAATAAATCAGCCTAATCACCCTTATTTGAAACACAATAGCCCTGCTGAAAGTAAAACGCCTCTTTTAAAATGCAGGCTAGCCACAGCGATGACAGGTTATGGCACCATCTCGTACTGCAACACAATGCCACAATGCCTCAGTGTACAGCATGAAGGAGCCGAGACTAGACCCAGGCATTATAATGGGGAATCATCTTTCATGACAATTCATGGTGAAGGAAAGATGTAGTGACGGCATCTAGGTGAAAAACAGAAAGACGCCATTTGAGCGCAGCATGTAAACATTGAATTCCCGAGCATGTTGTGTATTGACAAATTCATCCAACAAAAAGGTGTCAGAGCGCAGTGAAAACGGATTTTCCTTAACATTGTCTGGCCTTCCATTTGCCACATATTACTCACAGGGAGCTGCCATTACTCAAACAGGCATTAGTCATTAAAGGAAAATAGCAGGGTTATTACACTTCTCTTATCATTACTCTGCTGCTACTACAGCCACCCAGCTAAATTAACATTCAATGGACGGGGTGTGTCATTGGATATGTGACTCAAAGTAATTTTACCCACTGCTGCTCTTGAGATCCCATTCAAATTGAAACACTAGAAAACACCCTGACCTCCTCTGACCCCTGTACTAACCAGATAATGTGGATTTAAAAAGGACTTTGCACATTTATACAAAAAAAAGGGCAAATAACGGCCCTGCAAATGACATGAAAAAAGAAACACCACACAAATGCTCTTTTAAGCTATTCTAAATTATCCTCGTGGCTGAACCTTAAGAATCCCCTTTCTACAAAAACCATAAACCAAACATTAAGGTGCTTTTCTGTCAGAGCTGTTCTTAAGTAGTAATCAACGTATAGCCTGTAATGGCAGACCTCTGTAACCTAACCTAGCAAGTTTACAGTCTAAGTGGCAGTTAAAGAAAATTTCAATCACAACCACTAAGCTACTGGCAGCAGAAAAAGCCACCAAAACATCAGATGTGCCGTATGCAAGATGTATGGAGCTAAAAAGGTGCATCAAGATGCTGCTTTCATCACAACAGTAATGATACAGGATATGTCCTAGTAATATCTATAGCCGATTGAATATGTTTTGGGTTTAACAAGTGTAAAAAGAAAGACATATTACCTGTTGTCAATCTTTTAATTGTATTAATCAACTCACATTTCTGACCATGTGGGTGTATGCGTGTGTTTTCTTACCTAACCCTCTGTTACTAAACCATAGTGTGTAACAGACATTACAGACATACGTGATGTGTATATGGACTTTGTTTTTCAGTTCAGTGACCTCTCTCTACAGAGTCATGTCATTATCAGGACGCCTGAACAGGAGCCAGTAACTGAATGGATAGTAGAGTAGCGGTGTAGTTGACAGCAAAGTACCAAAACCTGTCCATGTTAGGTTGTTTACAGTCATTACACATAATGTGGAGTTGAACACATCTGGTTTACAGTGCAATGCTGTCAGGATATCAGAAAATTAATTCAAAGATTCCCGTATACCCAGCCTAATAGTGTGGCACTTTGACAAGTAAGGGAATGCAGGCTTTGCTGTCAACATTAAATTACATTCTTTGAGTGGACTGAAAATAGCTTGGCATTTATGGAGCAAAACAAATGTTTCTCACTCCTTTGATCATTGAGCATAGTGTATGTAGTCCACAATTGTGCAGAGCTGTGTAGCCTGTAAGGCACAGGAAAGTGAATAGGTCAGGAGTGAGTCATAAGCACTCAATAAAAATAAATCACTAGCTTTTAATGGCCATGTCTTTTTGAGTTAGAGATATTAAAATGAACAGAAACCATCTTTGGAATCTCATTTAAAGTACAGACTGTGCGTGGTTTCTGTAGCCAAATAATATCAGTGAATCTTCTTTTGTTTACTATTTTCAAACTTACATTTCATAACTTAGACTACACTCACGCAAAAAAATTCCACTTCACTGAAAAAAGAATAAACCCAGCAAATATCACTATCCTTGTGCCTTATGTAGTTTCTACTACTCAAATGTTTTGAAGTACCCAGCCTGCCAGAGGTGAAAAGTGTTAATGCCAAGTCTGCTGATTCTATTTGTTGACAAATTTCTCCAATGAAGATTTTACAAGCCTTGCAGCTTTGTTTTCAAAAGTCAACATGAGTGTGCCGTTGTCCAGTGTTATCTTTGATTAAAACCAGCCCAGACCAACCTCGTAAATAATCACAAGCTGTAAGGTAGATAACAATAATTGAGCTAAAGTCAAGCAGACAAAGACAGCAAGTTAGCTTCGCCAGCTAGCATTTCCATGAGCTAATGACAATAGCTGAATGGGCTCAGGCTACTCCCTGGAACAGATATACTACACTGGGTTAATTCAAAATGGGAAAACGCTTGTTATTAGGTATTGCAAGGTTACGTGCACGTTGAAATCACAAAACGTTTAATGAAATGAAGTAATGTTGTGTGTGTGGCATGTGCTCTGTGCTAACCGGTGTCAACGAGCTGTTTGTATCCAGACATTACACTGCTCCTTGCTGGCATTCCCAATCAGTGCTAGTCACTGGCGCTAGCCGCTAACGTTAGTCCATGGTAACCAGAAACAGTAAGGGGCAAACAAGTATATCAGCTAACTAGCTAGCTGATGCTAATAGGCAAATTAGCCAAATCGCTAGCAAGCAAGGGTGTACGTTAACAGCCTAACGTTTACAAACTATTCCTTCATATTTCTCATTTCTTCCTCGTTTGCTGATGAACGTCAAAAGGCAAAGAAGACGGCTGGTGGAAGCTCACAGCACTTACCTTAAAGAGCTTGATCTACAACATCTGTGATTTGTTTGATGAGAGACTGCAACAACAAACAATAGCAGCAGCAGCAGCAGGGGCAATTAGCCAACGTTAGTTAGCCAAGTGTCGCCACTACAGAGAGCAGCACAACAGCTGCAGTGCCACCACCTGTATATCTTCTCTTATGTACGTTAGCTATAACGGTACAGACCACGTTTAATATAATGCTGTCATAAATGATGGACTTGAGAATAAAGAGGGAGTAATCGTTGCCGGAATGCTCAGACTAGTGTGTGTGAGGGGCACTCAGCATGACAGCATCCTTCTTCATCTTGGGGTGAGAACAGTTGGGGGGTTCTCAAAGTTCAACCAGTAAAATATCGTCACCCACTGGCCAAAACTAGGAACATCCACAGAGAGAGAGGGGCGGTGGGAGAGTCCTCAGGGTGTCTGTTCTGTAACAACACTGAGTCTATCTTCATCCTTATAAACCTGTGATACTGCCAGACTATATTTGGACTGTCAGTGAGCCCAGAAGAATAGAACAGAATAGAATAGAGTAGAATAGAATAGAATTCCTCTTGGGAGATTTGAGTAAACTGCAGTATTGAATATACAGTAAATTATTTATAGGGCATACTGTAAAAGAATAACAGAATTGGAAGAGAATAATATGACTAAATCTAACAATATTTTATAATAGAATAGAATGGAAAATATTTTAACAAAATATGCTGTAAATGAATAACACCATTAGAAAAGAACAATATGACAATAGAATATAATAGAAGAGAAGAGAACAAAATACATTTGGGAAGATTTGAGTAAACTGCAGCATTGAATATACAGTAAATACAAGAGAAACATATTATATATAGGGGTCCACAAATGAGATAAAATAGATACAAATATACATTTAATCACAGAATAGAATATAATAGAATTGTAGTTTTCTTTAAGAAAGTATCAGCATTCAGTATTCATGACTGGCCATTCAAATAAATGTTTTATAGCAGTAGAAACAGTAATCCCCCTCACTGGCATTTGGGCGCCGTTTTCTTCTAATGGCGCATGCGCAATATGTATTTAGGATATCAAAGGTCGGCGGTTGGGTTTCACCTATTTTGTTCATCACTGTTAATTGGGAAGGTATATACATGTGCAGTAGAAACACTGACCGGTACGTTTTTAATTGTTTGTTTGTATAAAACTGTTTGGATAATTGTTGCCATATAGTGTAAGTCATGGCCGGTGCGGTAGCCATGCTCAAACCTGTAACCCCTCTGATAGACGTAGACTTACTGACAGGCGCACAGGGATTGTGCATTATCTGTTTGATCGATTAATTAGTTCTTCCGTTAAACCAAGCTGCAATTAAAGCTAGCAGCACCTCTATTCCTAATAAAATACACAATCTGTGTGTTCTTTGCAACCGTTTTTTCTACAGGCAAATGAAAACAAAAACTGTTGCTATTAGAAAATTATTTAGTCTAATCTCGTCATCATTTGGGTTTGTGAGGCGCAAATCTCTTTTGGTTGAAACATACTAAGGAATTAGTTATTTTTGTGTTGAAAAAAAGACAATTTGTATTGTTTAATTAAATTTCAATAGTTACCATTTATTCATCTGGTTCGTGTAGGCCTCATTTCAGCACCGGGAGCTGTCTTTAGTATGGCCTTTTCAATAAGTATCCGTTTGCTGTTGACTTCAAACTGGTGTCACTTTCATGGACTTTATATTTATATTGTTATATCTACAGGGAATTTACGAAACATGCCTATAAGTTTTGATGATGCCCAAAAAAGTAAGCTTTCAATGTCATTGTGGTTAGAGTCCCAACAGTTTAGCTGCTATTTTCTTGTCTACAAGGAACATGTCAGGGAAGCGTATTGCATAGATCTGACCACTAGATGGCGCAGGCCTCAAAGAAAATAAATGAAGCGGTGCAGTCTCATAGAAACCCATGTATTTTAAACTGTAATCCACGTTGTAATATCCATTTACAAATCACCCAGATTTACTCGCTTACCGCTTTGAACTTTCTGTAAAAACATTATTGTTAGTCCATTTAAGTGTTAAGAATTTGTATTTCTAAATGAAATCTGCTGCAGCTGATTAGTCACAGGATGTTTATAGATTCTGTAATATATGCTAGGTAGTTTCTTTGTACCAGTGATTTGTAATACATCTCCTTGGTGACAGCTAAACAATGGAGGCAGGTTCAGACAGGGCTCACACAAAGTGAATTGGTGTGGCACGGACCCAGCTGGCAATCCCCCCTGGTACCATACCACTATTGAATAGACCCTCATTTATCTTGGCATGGCTCAGTACAAAACGAGCTTGCATAGAGCGTCTGGATTCTTTTGCCCAGGGGGACAGAAATGGCGTCCCAGAGCACTGAGCTCATGTTTCTGCCTCTCGGTGGCACTCAGATTACACCAAACACTTCACACAGGCAGGAGCAGTTACTGAGGAGGAGGCCTTTTACTGCAAATACTTTCACTTTATCTGCAAGAAAGCTATGAATCCTAAATGATTTGTGATTATAGCCTTGTTTAACTTGATAGTAATCATTATGAGCTGAAGAAAAATGGAGCCATATCTCTCTCAGAGCTGCTTCTTTGTTTTCTCCCTTGGGTCTCCGTTAATGATTAAATTATAAAACTTTGAATTGATATGGGAATTGTAATTTAAAGGTAGAACATATAATTGAAGCTCTGTAGTAATCCCATGACTTTAGTCAGCACCTGAACATGTGGATGAAAAGAAATCACAAAAGATTTCAAACTATATTGTTTATTATGTATTTCTGCCCACGCTTACAGCAACACAAGACCTAGTCAGATGCGACACATTGCACATATAGTACTGTTACCACTGCTCGAGGCAGAGCCGTACTAAAGTTACAGTAGCTCAAATACTCAGTAGAGGACCAAGAATCACTACAACTCACAAAAAGCTAAACAAAAATCTCTCACACAGTTACACAGACACAAACATAGGGACCAACACTATTCAGGAGCTAAAGCATAGTTTGAGGGTGAGCTGAACTGTGGTTGTACTAAGACGTACTGTAGCTTCTCCACGCCACAGACCACAGGCTTGGACCTTGGATTATCAGCATTGTTCTCTCGATCTTCTCTCCAGACAGGGCAGGCGACCTAGCGTGGCGTGTATGTGTGGGGATTATTTATGAGCAATGAACACACAAAGGCCCAAGGACAAACACCAGCTCAGATGGGGTGCCTGAAGTTCTGGCCGGCAAAACGGGCCTTGTCGCCGAGCTCCTCTTCAATCCTGGAAAAGAGCGATGGCAGTTTGTTAAAATGGATGGATCTACACTTTGAGAACATCTGCAGTAGCGTGCCTCTAAGGAGCCATGAACACACATCTCTGCTGTTAATAAAGTTCATTGTAACTGTAAAGGTGTGACCAAGCTTTCATTTAGGCATAAGAAATATGTTTATAATTTTTTTGGACTGGACTCACCTGAGCAGCTGATTGTACTTGGCCAAGCGCTCAGATCGGCAAGGTGCACCTGTCTTGATCTGGGAAAGGAATTCAATGACATGTAAGACCCAATCTGTGATGTAAAAGCGACACCTGGGGTACAGTTTGAATAGTCAGCTTTAAAAATCTCAACATTATTGACATCATGCCAATGAAGTTCAAAATAAGAATGAAAAATTACTTGTCGGTTAAGGTTTTACCTGTCCAGTGCAGAGACCAACCACCAGGTCAGCGATGAAGGTGTCCTCTGTCTCTCCGGAGCGATGGCTGACCATCACACCCCAGCCGTTGCTCTGGGCCATCTTGCAGCTAAAACAAAGAGACACGTGTAAGCCTTGTTGTACTTGAATTACTTTCTTGGATTTTGGTAACAAGTGTGATCGCACTGCTCTGTTGTGGACACTCACGCCTGCAGGGACTCTGTGACGGAGCCGATCTGGTTGACTTTAAGCAGCAGGCAGTTGCAGGCCTTTTCGGCCACACCCTTGGAGATGCGTTTAGGGTTGGTGACCGTGAGGTCATCGCCCACCACCTGGATGCTGGTACTGGCTGTGAAATTGGTCCACGCCTCCCAGTCATCCTGGTCAAAGGGGTCCTCAATGGACACCACTGTAAGGATAGGAAGAAGGAGAGAGCAGTGTTACTGCCATTCATCCAACACAGCAGCACTGTTTAAGAAGCCAATGTTCACTAGTTAATATCTACAGAAACCTGCAATAACTGATTTTCTTGGCCACTTGGGGGCAGCAGAAACAAGCTGCTAAATGCTCCACTATGTTCACCAGCTAGCTGCTAACTTTGACAGCAGTGTACAGTGGTTTAAAACAATGCTTATGAAAAGCGATGAGAGTGGTTCAGTTATTTGAGTCCATCCTTCATGCTTAATATCTTGGAAACGTTGTATCTTTGGGATCAGTAAGCAGTAAAGAGTTTTAGGGCTGTAAATAAGAGGGTACGTGTTAAAAACCCACCGGGGTAATCTTTGACAAAGCTCCTGTAGAGGTCAGCAAGCTTGTCAGGGGAGATGTAGCGGCTGGGGTCGTCAGGTGACTTGAAGTCCAGGTCGTACTTGCCACCCTTGTAGAACTCAGAGGCAGCCACATCCATGCCAATAACAATCTTGTCAGTGTAGCCGGCCTTGGCGATGGCATTCTTCAGCAGCTCCAGAGCTGAGACAAAAGCAACATACTAGAATAAAAATCTGACTAGTGATGTTGCTAATAAAACATTCACTTTTCACAAATGAGTCACCACTGAAGAGTCTGCTCCACGAGGGCATTTGCCTAATCAGCACCTAGACCCGACACTGGAGTCAGAGGCTGGCAGTCAATGCATTCGGCACTGAGTTGAGGCCTTAATTTAGAAACCATATGTCCGCCCAAGAGTGACATGACAAGTGAAGTACTTCCCCAGGAGGTCTAAGAATGTAATGCTTTCAAGACACTCCCTAGTGAGCAGTCAGGGCACACAGTAACAACTTTCAAACAACCCCACAGCAGTGTCCTAAAATAAGTAATTTATTCAGCTGGATCCCTGTTGGCTTGTAATGAAACTCATATTGTTAAACAGTGGTTATGGCTCTGATATCATGTTTCCTCTCACCTTCCTTGTTCTCCAGGATGTTGGGAGCGAAGCCTCCCTCGTCTCCTACATTAGTGGCGTCCTTGCCATATTTCTCCTTGATGACATTCTTCAGGTTGTGGTAGACCTCAGCCCCAATACGCATGGCCTCCTTGAAGCTGCTGGCTCCCACAGGCAGGATCATAAACTCCTGCATGGCCAGCTTGTTGCCCGCATGGGAGCCGCCGTTGATGACGTTGAAAGCCTGAAAAGGGGGCAGAGAGGATCCGCTTTCAGCCTAATGGAATCACGACTGATAATAATGATTCTCTGGATCAAACATTAATGGTACATGTCTGTTAGGGCTATGAGCATTAAGAGTCTCTATAAAGCCTGCGGTACATGACTTAGGTAATTGCACTCTCATGCTCACAGGGACAGGGAGGATGACTTCAGGGTTGCCAGCCAGGTCAGCAATGTGGCGGTAGAGGGGAACGCCCTTCTCTGCTGCACCAGCCTTGCACACAGCCAGGGAGACGCCCAGGATGGCATTAGCACCAAACTTAGCTGAGGGAGGGTAGACACAAATATTTCAATACATTGTGTATATTGTGTTTAGTTCTTTCAAGACTGCATTTATGAAACATTATTGTCTTCTGACATCTATAATATTCACTGAGTATTTTCTGGGATAATTAAGCAAAAACCAATAACGCATGACCTTGAAATAATAAGGTTCTAGCTCACTTTTCTGTTGCATAAACACAATGTATGAGTGCTTGTTAATGTTTGTGTGGTATTTTTTATGCAATTATTTGAAAATAACAGGCCCCTTCTTTATTAATCTCAATGAATGTCGAAAATACAACTCAACGTGTTCGAAATCACTCCCTTGTTCACTCATTCACTACTCCTTATACAATAGACACTCAGTAGTTTACTCAATTGGGGGCAGTCAGTTGTGATTTCTGGCACTTATCAATCATCATCATTTTATGATATAGATTAAGATAACCAGAAGGGAATTCTTTTTTTTTAGGTCAATCCCGCAAATTAAATATCTGACAAATTAAGATTCTTTAGAAATCTGCAAAAGAAGTATTGTCATAAAACAAACAACAAATGTATCACTGACAAATTGATTTTGTGTATATATATATATATATATATATATATATATATATATATATATATATATATATATATATATATATATATACACACACACATATACACATACATATATACACACACACTGATATAGATATACTTTGTAGAACATAAAGTAGCATCTTACACTTGTTTTCTGTGCCATCCATGTCCAGCATCAGCTTGTCGATCTTGCTCTGATCCACCACACTCACATCCTGGATTAGACATAACATGACAAGTTATAATGTACATTTGGAAGTAAAATAATGCACTGGGTTTAATTCTAATTCATTAGTTCAGAACAACACACCCCAATAGTGTTAGAATAATCACAGCATTTCAGAATTATACCACTGAAGCTCTGATAATGCAACGGTTTATAGATACTTATATCATTTTATATCATTTTTATAAATGCAAAAGTCAAAAAACAATCAGGTCAATGTAAAATACTGAGAGAGAGAATAACTGCTCAACATGTCAGTTTAATGCAGTGTCTTACCACTTGTTTTAAAATCATACAGACTGTCAGTACTGCTGCCAAAGTTAATAATATTTTTGAGTAATCATTTTCTGTTGAATTTTCAGGTTAGATAAATAATGAATTCAAGAAGCTGATCAGTTAATTTGAGGCTTTTGAAACTAGCACATAGTAATATTAGTCAAACAATAAATGGTCCTACCTTGCTAACCAGTGCAGGTGCAATTGTTTTATTGATATGATCAACAGCTTTTGAGACACCTGCAAGGGACAAGCAGACCATGACTGACCCAGACAGAAGAAGACCATGCAGAGCAGGCGGGACAGATGACCACAGAGCACCTCATCCAATCTTATGCGGA